>CAUYQG010152595.1:0-43520 GCA_963574415.1 Tarsius wallacei
AAACAAACAAAAACATTTCAGTAGTCTGTTTAGCAGTTTTATCATTTATCTACAAACTTGAAATACAGTTTTATTCAGAAAAATCAACCAGGTATAGTGGCTCATACTTGTAATCCCAGCACTTTGGGAGGCCAAGCAGGAGGATCACTTGAAGCAAGAGGTTTAAGACCAGCAAAAGTGAGACTGTCACTACAAAATTTTTTTTTTAAATAGCCAGGCAGGCCTGGCCTGGTGGCTCAAGCCTATAATCCCAGCACTTTGGGAGGCCAAGGTGAGAGGACTGCCTGAGATCAGGGGTTCGAGACCAGCCCGGGCAACTTGGTGAGACCTCATCTCTACAATAAATCAACAAAATTAGCGAGGTGTGGTAGTACACACCTGTAGTTCTAGCTACATGAAAGGCTGAGGCAGAAGGATCACCTGAGCCCAGGTGGATCGAGGCTGCAGTGGCTGTGAGCATGCCACTGCAGTCCAGCCTGGGCATCATCAGGGTGAGACATCAACTCAAAAAAAGCTAGGCAAGGTGGTGCACATCTATAGGAAGCTGAGCAGGAAGATCGCTTGAACCCAGGAATTCAAGGCTGCAGTGAACCAGGGTCACACCAACTGCATTCCACCCTGGGTGACAGAGAGCCTTGTCTCTAAAAAAAAATAATAAAAACAAAATAATAATTTTTAAAAAGCATATTATTTAATGTATCATTGCATTGTTATTAAATTACCCTTAGTTGGCTGGATTCGGTGACTCATGCCTGTAATTCCAGCACTTTGGGAGATCTAGGCAAGAGGATCACCCAAGCCCAGGGGTTCAAGACCAGCCTGGGCAGCTTGGCAAGATCTTGTCTCTACAATAAGTCAAAAGAATTAGCTGGGCATGGTGGCGCATGCCTGTGGTTCCATCTACTTGAAAAGCTGAGGCAGAAGGATCATCTGAGCATAGCAGGTCAAAGCTGTGGTAGCTGTGAGCGTGCCACTGTACTCCAGCCTGGGTAACAGAGCGAGACTCTGACTCAAAACATAAACTAAAATAAAATACATGACCCTTAGTTGATTTTTAACAGAGCATGATTGTGCTGCTTTGAAGCCTGACCTAGAAAAGAAATTCACATTATTACTGTCTATTCATAAATACCATGAATATTTTTTTTTTTTTGAGTTGGAGTCTCACTCTGTTGCCCAGACTGGAGTGCAGTGGCCGCTCCTGGCCACTGCAGCCTCGACCTGCTGGACTCCGGCGATCCTTCCGCCTCAGCCTTCCAAGTAGCTGGAACTACAGGCGCGCACTACCACGCCCGGCTAATTTTTTGATTTATTGTAGAGATGAGGCCTCGCTTGCCCGGGCGGGTCTCGAACCCGCGGGCTCGGGCAGTCAACTCACCTCAGCCTCCCAAAGGCGCGGAATTA
The DNA here is from genome assembly GCA_963574415.1 of Tarsius wallacei. Lineage (NCBI taxonomy): Eukaryota > Metazoa > Chordata > Mammalia > Primates > Tarsiidae > Tarsius > Tarsius wallacei. The sequence continues at coordinate 1,405 of CAUYQG010152595.1, forward strand.
TAGGCTGAGCCACCGAGCCCAGCTACCATGAATATTATATGACACAATTTGAACAAATTCTGGTTACTACCCCACGAAATATATGGAAAATGTGGACAAATATATGATGAGATCATCAAACAAAATGCTTGGCTAATCTGTGACAGTCTGTGTGTGTGTGTGTGTGTGTGTGTCTATCTTTGTCTGTGCCTGGTCTCACTCTGTCGCCCTGGGCTTAGACATTCCTTCCACCTCAACCTCCCAAGTAGATGGGACTACAGGTGTACACCACCATGCCCAGCTAATTTTTTTTTCTCATAGAGATGAGGTCTCGCTATGTTGCCTAGGCTGATCTCCAATTCATGGGCTCAAGTAGTCCTTCTGCCTCAGCCTTGCAAAGTACTGAGATTACAGGCATGCCCTAGCTAGGACCAGAAGTAATTTCTTGGATACTTGTTATTGAAATTTAATTTCTATCGGGAAGGAAGTACAGTAACACACATTGAGGATATACTTTATTTCAAAGTATAACTCAGTTTGCAGGACTAAAAGAGCACTACTGAAGTCTGGGATGTTCTTCTCTGTCATGACTTTTTGTGTAATTTTTATTAAATCTATTTGCAAAGTTTTTTTTGTTTTGGTTTTTTTTTTTTTTTTGAGTCGTCGTCTCACTCTGTCACCCAGACTGGAGTGCAGTGGCCGCTCCCGGCCACCGCAGCCTCAACCTGCTGGGCTCTGGAGATCCTTCCGCCTCATCCTTCCAAGCAACTGGAACTACAGGTGCACGCTACCACGCCTGGCTAATTTTTGATTATTGTAGAGATGAGGTCTCGCCAAGTTGCCCAGGCGGGTCTCGAACCCGCGGGCTCAGGCAATCCACTCACCTCAGCCTCCCAAGGTGCGGGATGACAGGCTGAACCACTGAGCCCGGCTATTTTCAAAGTTTTAATTGTATGCTGTGAAAATTCCGACTGGTCAGAATTCACAAATAATAATTTTCTCAGGTTCTTTGCTTTACCTAGGAATTATCCCCCAAATCTTTGTTTCACTGTTATTTGAGAATCTTTTAAAATGTATATGATGCTGTCCTATCTTATAAAATGTAGTATAATGAACACCCTACGTTTTCTCTGACTCATGATCTCAGTGCTTACATGTAAATGACATCAGCTTGGTTAACGTGCCAGTCAAATAAAAGGGTGTGTATGAGGTTCTTTCGGTTGTATTGATTTTGCTTTCGTTTCATTTTTTAAAAACATGGCTGTGTAATAGATCATATTTATTTTTGGAAATAAAGAATTGTAAGAAACTGAGTTTAATCTATTCTGGGCTCAGAACATCATTTTGACATTTTGATTCTGTTATTAATAACGTACCTTAAAGTTTTTTTTCCCCTTCAGTTTACCTCTTCTAATAGAATATCACAAGGAATTGTAGATAATTAAGGCTTTACAAGTCCTACTGGCAGTAATTTCTACCCAACCTTCATTTAAGTCCTTAAATTGGCTCCACACTCCCTACACTGCCTTTTGTTTAATTCAGCAGTGGGCAGGTGTCTGCAAGGCAGAATTCTTTAGTCAGACTTCTCAGTGCATTCAGAAAGGGGTCTTTGTTTGGTTTGTTTACATTAGAAAAATAAAGTGTTTTAAAATTTGAGTTTATAAGATCTGCAAAATCAGCACAAAGCACAATGAAAGGTACATAATATAAAAGTATTATATTGAGGTTTTACTGAGTTATTGCTTTTAATTTCATTAGTCTTCATGCGTCCTGACTGAGTAATAAGGGAGACAGTATCATTACTAAGGTTCACAAGGTTTAATTCCTCAAGGTCAAATGGCAAGTCTCCTAATTCCTGATACAGTCCGTGTGTTTTCCATTTGATAAAATGCTGTATTCTTTGGCTGTCAGTTATTAAGGAACTGGTGGTGATGGTATCACATATTAAGCATGATTTTGTTTACTAATTTTGTGTTTGTCTTTCATCAGTGCTTCTTATAGTGGTATCTGTCTGTACAGCTACTGGTGCCTGGAACTGGTTAATAGATCCTGAGACACAAAAGGTAGAAGTTTTGTTTTTAAATATTTTGCATATTAAAGGAGATAATGGATATTGCGGTGCTTTATTAATTATAAAGTATTATTCAAATGCTACCTGTTACTATTAGTAGTGAGATCATTATATATGTTTACAGGGAAAGGCCTGAGAAAGACTATTCCAATTACATTCATTTTTGAATTTTTGTCCTTTTTACATAGTTTTGTATATGTCTCATTTTTTACTTATTTCAGTATGAACATTCTCTTTGTTCTCTTTTGTTCATTTAGTGTTATCAGTGCTGAATTTTCAAAAATTATAAAATAACATTTTCTCTTATGGGCTAACTCTGTTAATACCTTTCCCTCATCCCATAAAGTATTTGAGATGACTTTACAGGAAACACAGATGATAAAAGTATAGGCCGGGTGTAGTGGCTCACTCCTATAATCTGAGCACTTTGGGAGGCGGAGGCAAGAGGGTTTGAGATCTGAGCCCAGGGATTCGAGACCATCCTGGGCAATGTGATGAGACCTCGTCTGTACAATAAATTTTAAAAAATTAGCTGTGCGTGGTGGCACACACCTGTAGTTTCAGCTGCTTAGAAGACTAAGCCAGAAGGATCGCCTGAGCCCAGCAAGTCGAGGCTGCAGCAGCCATGAGCATGCCACTGCACTGCAACCTGGGTGACAGAGTAAGACTATATAAGACTCCAACTCAAAAAAAAAAAAAAAAGCGATAGAAAGTCAGGACTAGATAAAAACAGATTAGATGAGTGGGCATGGTGGCTCAGCCTGTAATCCCAGCACTTTGGGAGGCCGAGGCAAGAGAATTGCCTGAGCCCTAGGGTTTGAGACCAGCCTGGACATCTCTAAAATAAATCACAAAAACTAGCCAGGCATGGTGGAACACATCTGTAGTTCTAGCTACTTGGAAGGCTGAGGTGGAAGGATCGCCTAAGCCCAGCAGGTTGAGGCTGTGGTGGCTGTGAATGTGCCACTGCACTCCAGCCTGGACGACAAGAGTGAGACTCCAACTCAAAACAAAACAAACAAACAAACAAAACAGACTAGGAGGTCAAAATCAGGAAGGAAACCAAGTCACTGGTACATAGGCCGTGTGGTTCACCATGATTACCGGAATTGAATTACGAATTAGTCTCTGAGTTACCTATCACTGTAGTCATGATTTTCATTGTCTGTCAGGAGAACACTATATCAGTTCCTTGAGCTAGCAAAGTTTTTCTTTCCCAGCACTTATCTCTTCAAAAAAATTTCCTGCCTGCAGTTTAATATAAGAACCATGAAGAGATTTCCCTTTGGGCACTGTGCAAGAATCTCCCTATACCAATACAATTACAGATTTCATAATGTTATTTCTTGAAGCATCCTTTGATGAAAGCTGATAGTATGTTTCTCAAATTTCTACCTCTTTCTGCTAACTTGTGCTTTAATTTCAAACTCAGACTTTTTTATTAAAGAAGCAGTGATCTGCAATTTTTCAGTGAAGATTTTTTCCCCTGGTACAGTGCAGTTTTATTTAGGTAGTAGTGATGTAATTTTAACAAATGTTTAAAAAATCTTCTCACCCTTCTTAAACTAATTAATAGACTACTTTCAGTAGCTTTATTTATATAATCTTTTAGGTTATACAGAAGAATAAACTAAAAGGAAGGCTTTTGTCATGAGTCTAAATGGTGGTTCAGAGAGCCAGAGGTTTATTTAGTATATAGTCTCCTGACTTTATCCACTGAGGTGAGATGTAAAAGGAAAGGAAGCAAGGGAGGTTGGTGATGGGATTTTATGTTAATAGAGGATTTTCATGGCAGACAAGAAACTCTCCTGTGTGTTCACTTATAAAATCTGATCTTAAGGCTGCACTTGGTACTCATCTTTAGGGGAAGAGTGGAAGGAGGCCAGTAAGAAGATTGAAAAAGATCTGCCTTGGGAAATGAGTCTGACTTCTAATTTGGAAAAATATAAGCTGATTTCAGCTAGTTGAGATCTTAATAAAACACAGAATTAAATGTAATTTGAAATAGGCCCAAAACTATGTAGTTAATACAGTTTTCTAAATTAGGTGAGAATATAACTATTAGCCCAAGGGTTGGCTTTTCATATGTCAATATTTAATAACCCCACACCTGACAAGAGGTGTAACCAGCAATTGTGTCTGTAGTAGGCATTGCCAACTCAGAAGCCAGTGGCTTCCAGAATATGGCAAGCTAGAGAGTGCATGAGTGCCTGATCTGGGGAGAACTGTTGGGATGCAACTGATTGCTACCATGGAGGAAAGAGGGCTGATATTGACTGGGCTTGTTAAAACGATGACATAGAGCACCATCATGTATGCTGACATTGTGTTGGCCACATAGAACAGCTGGCTTGTGAGAGTTACACTCCTCAGAAGCTTTAGGAAGACATCCTTCTGGGGTGTTAGCCTTTTTTGGGGATATCATCTTTCTGGGAGCTTCCTCCCTTCTGCCTCTAATTTCTTCATCTGACAAACTTACTTATTCAGTACCATGCCGGACCATCTGCTCGGTACTTTTCTCTTTCTTAAAACACACACACGTTTAGTTCTCTTTCTTGAAACTTGAGCATCTTGGGGCGAGCGTGGAGTGGAATGTCCCAGCTTGATTGTGTTGCTCCCAACTAGTTACTCATCCATTTGTTATTTTTTTCAGATGCTCTAAATCATGACTGTATAATCTTTTGGCTTCCCTGGGCCACACTGAGTAAAGAGTTGTTGTCGTGGGCTGCACGTAAATTATATAATATAGTTAGTATATATACAAATAACTCTTGGGGTCACAAAGAAAATAACCAAAAAGTTTACATTTCTGTTCCGGTGCCCATTCTTGTTTCAGTCGTGGATCTTGAATTCTCATCCCTTTGCATATTCCTAGAATTGTGTATTATCATTTTTTACTATCATCTGATTATGCCCAGATCTGAAAATTAACCCCTGCTTTCTCTTTGTGTCTAATTCTTTTTTTTTTTTTTTTGAATTGGAGTTTCACTCTGTCACTCAGGCTGGAGTGCAGCGGAATGCTCACAGCCACTCCAGCATCAACCTGCTGGGTTCCTGCGATCCTTCTGCCTCAGCCTTCCAAGTAGCTGGAACTACAAGCATGCACTACCACGCCCAGCTAATTTTTGATTTATTGTAGAGATGAGGTCTCACCATGTTGCCCAGGTTAGCCTTCAACCTGCGGGCTCAGGCAGTCCTCTCACCTCAGCCTCCCAAGGTGCTGGAATTACAAGCTTGAGCCACCCCTAGCGATATCTAGTTCTTAATGGGTAACTACTCATCGTCTTTCCCTGCTTGGATATCCTGTTGCCATCTAAATCTCAGTAACTTCAAAACCAAACTCATTTTTTCTTCTGCAGGGAGGAAGGATGCTGGAGCTGAGTTTTGTTTTTTTGGGTTTTTTTTTTAATGGGTATTGAACATTTTATTTAAAAAATTTAAAGTAAAAAAAGGTACACAAATACAGATTACATTACAGTGATCAAGACAGTATTCTACATGACAAAAAGTAAGATATTTATAAACTAAATGTACTGGTACTGTACAAGCATAATATCTCATATCCAATCTGGATTGCATATGGGAGCTGAGTGTTGTAAGGATATGTAGGAGTTAGCAAGGTGGAGAAGAAACAGGTGAACAAGCCAGCACAGGTGGGGCTGTGGGGCAGGATATGCAAATTAGACTAGGACTAGATTGCGAATGACTAGGGCAGGAGGATCACTTGAGGCCAGGAATTTGAGACAGTCCTGGGCAACAGAGTGAAACCCTGTCTCTGAAAAAATAAAATTAAAAGTAGATCATGTACCAGTGTATTATAAGGGTGTCTCACAGTCTTGATTTCCTCTCTTAAGAAAGCTTTTTACAAGAGAAGATATTTAGTCACATTTGACTTATTATTGAGACTAGCAGCCTCATTTTCATTCATTCAACATAGAATTGTTTTGGACTATAGAACTGAATTTTTAATGGTTTAGGTATTTGAAGTGAATAGAGGGAATATTGCTATGTTGTCTTGCTATATAGAAGATATAAAGCATACACTTTATTTTTATTTTTACAGCATAGCAATACAGAGAACTAGGATTAGTGGAAGTTTTTAAATCCTCATATTTAGATACTAAAAATATTACATATATTTATGTCCAAATGGGACAGTAGGAATCGGTTGTTCAGAGATATTTGATGTTTTTCTATTTCACACTTCCTTTCCAGGTGTCCTTCTTCACATCGTTGTGGAATCACCCTTTCTTCACCATTAGCTGCATCACTCTCATAGGCTTATTCTTTGCTGGAATACACAAGAGAGTTGTTGCACCATCAATGTATCCTTTCCATGGATTGAGTTTTAGTCTCTGAACTAAAAGTATCTTCTCGATGATCTAGGTGATTTTTAAAAAACTTACTCTTGAGACATTTTCCTTTGACCATATTTATTCAGTATAGCTGCTCGATGTCGAACGGTATTAGCAGAGTACAATATGTCTTGTGATGATGTAAGTATTTTTTCTAAGAAAATCATGTATCTGCATGAAAGGACTAAAATTTTTGGCTTTAGAAAAACAGATGTTTTGTTAACAATAAATTGTCTTTGTGGAATTAATAGTGGAAATCTATTCTAAGACGATTTTTTTACATTTTAACATCTCTGCCATTGAGACGCATCTAATCAGTGTATTCTAACAGATTGGCAGAGTTGACTATTTATTTATTTTTAAGTCAGAGTCTCTGTCGCCCGGGTTAGAGTGCAGTGGCATGATCATGGCTACTGTAACCTCTACCAGCTGGGCTCAGGTGATCCTTCCACCTCAGCTTTCCAAGTAGCTGCGACTACAGGCATGTACCACCATGCCCAGCTAATTTTTAAATTTTATTATAGAGATGAAGTATCACCATATTGCTCAGACTGGTCTTGAACTCCTGGGCTCAGACAGTCATCTCACCTCGGCCTCCCAAAGTGCTGGGATTATAGGCATGAGCCACCATGCCTGACTTTTTTAAAAGTATTTTTAAAATTGTATTATTATTTTATTTTTGTAGAGACAGGGTCTATGTTGCCCAGGCTGGTTTTAAATTCCTGGCTTCAAGCAATCCTCCTGCCTCAACCTCCCAAAGTACTGGCATTGCAGGTGTGAGCAACTGCACCCAGCTGACAGTTTAATCTTTCTTAATGACATAAAATCTTGATGTATTTTATAATTAAAGCAATCTTAGATTCAGTGAAATACAGTGGTCATTATTGGCCAAAATTGGCTCAGTGGATGTTGGTTTTATAAACTTCTGTTATTTGTCAAATGGCATTCTGTATGTGTTGTTTGTAAATAGAGGCATAGATTACTTTGTGGATGACAAACATATGAACCGATAATGTATTTTAAAGTACGTCATGGGGCCAGGTGTGGTGGATCACAGCTATAATCCCAGTGCTTTGAGAGGCCAAGACAAGAGGATCACTTGAGGCCAAAAGTTTGAGACAGAACCTGAGCAACAAAGTGAGACCTGTCTCTAAAAAAAAAAAAAAAAAGACAAAAAAAATAAAGTAGATCATGTGCCAGTATGTTATAAGGGTGTCTCACAGTCTGGATTAGTAGCTTCTATTTTGATCTGCTTATCTGTTTATTTTTTTTTAGTCAGGATCTCATTCTGTCACTCAGACTGGAGTGCAGTGACACAGCCATGGCTCACTGCAGCCTCATACTCCTGCGCTAAGCCTACCAAGTAGCTAAGACCCCAGGCGCATGCCATTACACCCAGCTAATTTTTTTATTTTTTGTAGGGACAAGGTCTCACTGTGGTGCCAAGGCTGCTCTTGAACTTCCAGGCTCAAGCAGACCTCCTGTCTTGGCCCCTCAAATTACTGGGGTTACAGGCATGAGCCACCACACCCAGCCTATTTTATTTGTAAAAGTGTTTTAACCTTCAATTTTAAAAACCACTAAGCAGGTAGTACTTATTATAGAAAATTAGAATAAAGAAAAGTCTTAGGGCAGGAAGACAAACAGATCAATGGAAGAGAATAAAGACTGAACACACAGTTTTCTAAAAAATTGGTTCAAGAATAAGGATAGTATTTCAAGTCAATGGGGAAAGAACAGGTTATTCAGTAGCTTTGAAACAATTGGCAGTCATTTGGAAAACATTTGGATCTCTGCCTCCTCATATCAGTTAAAAACTAAATTTCTGGCTGGGCACGGTGGTTGAAGCCTATAAACCCAGCACTTTGGGAGGCTGAGGTGAGGCGATTGCCTGAGCCCACAGGTTCAAGAACAGCCTGGGCAACTTGACAAGACCTCATTGCTACAATAACTCAAAAAATTATCTGGGCGTGGTAGCATGCACCTGTAGTTCCAGCTACTTGGAAAGCTAAGGCAGAAAGATGCCCTGAGCCTATAAGGTCGACTCTGAGGTGGCTGTGAGCATGCCACTGCACTCCAGCCTGGGTGATACAGTGGGACTCCAACTCAAAGAAAAAACTAAATTCTATACAAAAGATCATGTTTATAACCTTGGAACAGAATAAAGACCTCTTTTTTTGTTTGTTTGTTTTTTAGTTGGAAGGGGTCTCACTCTTGCCCAGGCTGGAATGCAGTGGTGCTATCATGGCTCACTGCAGCATTGACCTCCTGGGCTCAGATGATCCTTCTGATTCAGTCTCCTGAGTAGCTAGGACTACAGGTGTGCACCACCACGCCTGGCTAATTTTTTAATTTTTTTGTAGCGACAAAGTTTCACTACATTGCCTACGCTAGTCTCAAATTCCTGGGCTTAAGTAGTCCTCCCACTTTGTACCCAGCCATGATAAAGTCCTCTTAAGACACAAAATACCAGCCCAGGCAACTTGGCAATACCTTGTCTCTACAATAAAAAATAAAAATAAAAATTGCCTGGTGTGGTAGCACATGCCTGTAGTTCCGACTACTTGGAAGGCTGAGGTGGAAGGATCGCCGGGCCTCAGCAGGTTGATGCTGGGGTGGCCGTGAGCATGCCAATGCACTCCAGCCTGGGCGACAGAGTGAGACTCCAACTCAAAAAAAAAAAAGACTCAAAATAGAAATGCCATAATGGAAGCAGTTGGATACATTTGATTACACCAACATTTAAAACTTCTGTATAGCAAGAAGCAAGAAATTAAGCAGTGATTAGAAAGTATCTATGAGGTAAATGATGGAGGAGAGTCTCCAGAATACTTAAAGACCTGTTGAGAACCAGTAAGAAAAGGGTAAAAAGACCAGGCACTTTAGGAGGTCGAGGCAGGAGCTTGAGCCCAGGAGTTTGAGACCAGCCTGGGCAACATAGCGAGACCTCACCTATACAAAAAATTAGTTGGGTGTGATGACACACACTTGTAATCCCAGCTATTTGAGAGGCTGAGGCGGAAAGATCATCTGAGCCCAAGAGGTCAAGGTTGCTTGTGCCACTGCATTCCAGCTTGGGTAACAGTGTGAGATCCCAACACAAAAAATACAAAATAAAATGGGGTAAAGTACAGTCATATCAGAGGAGTGGAAATACAAATGGCCAGTAGACATATATAATATATTTTTTTTTCCTGTTGAGTCAGAATCTTACTCAGTTGCACAGACTGGAGTGCAGTGGCACGCTCACGGCCACTGCAGCCTTGACCTGCTGGACTCAGGTGATCCTTCTACCTCAGCTTTCCAGGCAGCTGGAACTACAGGCATGCACCAGCACGCTTGGCTAATTTTTCTTGATTTATTGTAGAGACTAGGTCTTGTAATTTTACCCAGCCTGGTCTCAAACCCTCAGGCAATCCTCTCTCTTCTGCCTCCCAAAGTGTTGGGATTACAGGCATGCGCCATAGCACCTGGCCAAAAAGTTAAATATCTTGATACCTAGAGTGTTATGGTGAAATGAATACACTCATCCACTAGTACAGCCATTTCATAAGGCAGTTTTTTATCATTTTTAAAATGTAAAATGTGCTTGCCTCGTGATGACCATTCTATTTTGTCCATTCACCCAGGCAGGGAGCACCATCACACATGCATACAAGGAAAAAGCACAAGGTTGTTCATTGCAGCATCCTTTGCGGTTGTGAAAAATATGGAAACAGCCTTTACTTTTTTAACAGAAGAGTGGTAAAATAGACTACGGTGTAGCCACATCTTAGAAAATCAGACTGGGCTTGGTGGCTCAGCCTGTAATCCTGCGCTTTGGGAGGCTGAGGTGAGTGGATTGCCTGAGCCCGCGGGTTCAGACCCGCCTGGGCAACTTGGCGAGGCCTCATCTCTACAATAAATCAAAAATTAGCCGGGCATGGTAGCGTGCGCCTGTAGTTCCAGCTACTTGGAAGGTTGAGGCGGAAGGATCTCCGGAGCCCAGCAGGTTGAGGCTGCAGTGGCCGGAAGCGGCCACTGCACTCCAGTCTGGGTGACAGAGTGAGACTCCAACTCAAAAAATAAAAGACAAGAAAATCAGAACTAGCCAAACGGGGTGGCTCACACCTGTAATCCCAGCACTTTGGGAGGCTGAGGCAGGAGGATTTCTTGAGCCAAGGAGTTCAAGACCAGCCTGGATAACATAGTGAGACCTTGTCTCTAATTTTGAAAATAAAAGAAAGCCAGAAGTAAATCTATATGTGAACCTATAAATAAATCTGTGGAATATCTCCAAGATATATGCAAAAAAGCAAACTACCAAACAGCTCAATTTGGTACATTTTTTAAAAAGATATAAATTTTCATGCATAATTAAAGTAAAGAGTATAATGAATACCCGTGTTATCCATTCACTGGTGTCAGTAATCAACTCTTAGCCATTTTGTTCTGTTACCCCTGCCTACGTTCCTCTCCCATTGGATTATTTCAAAACAAATCCTAAAATACATTTTACCTGCACGTGTTTCAGGACATTAGACACCACATTTTTGTTGTTTATGTATGCAAATGTAAATCTATAGAAAATCATCTGGACCAGGTGTGATGGCTCACACTTGTAATCCCAACACTTTGGGAGACCAAGACAAGAGGATTGTCAGAGCCCAGAGATTTGAGACCAGCCTGGGCAACTTGGCAAGACCTCATCTCAACAATGAATCAAAAAATTAGCCAGGTGTGGTGGCGTGTGCCTGTGGTTCCAGCTACTTGGAAAGCTGAGGCAGAAGGATCACCAGAGCCCAGCAAGTTAAGGCTGTGGTAAGAGATGATCATGCCACTGCACTCCAGCCTGGGTGATAGACTGAGACTCCCAACATACAAAAAAAGAAAAAGTGATTTAGAAGAATTAATGCTAAAACTAGTTTATTCTGGAGAGAGCACTGGAGTTTAAGGTAGATGGAAAGAGTGACTTTAGCTTATCTGTATCATTTAAATTTTTTATAATGAAATTACAATAATGCCTCACTAGTGTAATTTAAAATAGATTAAAATTGTGGATAAACAAATAATTGTATATTCATACAGTGGAATACTACCTAGCAGTATAAAAAGGTACAAATTACTGAAACATGCAGTAACATGAGTGAAATTCAAACACATTGAGAGAAAGAAGCAGATGTGAAGACACACTGCATGACTATTTCTTTGAAGATCAAAGACAGACAAAACTAATCTATGATAAGTGATTTTGTACTTGTGGGAGTGGGGATACCATTGGTTATAATGGGTATGGAGGAACTTTCTGGGTTATGATTAAGGCGGTGGCTACATGAATATATATGTTTGTTAAAACTCATAAAACCGCAGCTGGGTGAAGTGGCTCAAGCCTGTAATCCCAGCACTTTGGGAGACCAAGGCAAGAGGATTGCCTGATCCCAGGTTCGAGACCAGCCTGGGCAACTTGGCGAGACCTTGTCTCTACAATAAATCAAAAAATTAGCTGGGCGTGCTGACATGTGCCTGTAGTTCCAGCTACTTGGAAGGTTGAGGCAGAAGGATCACCTGCACCCAGTGGATCAGGGATGCAGTGGCTGTGAGCATGCCACTGCACTCCAGCCTGGGCAACAGTGAGACTCCGACTCAAAAAAACAAAACAAAACATAAAATAAAACTGGGCAACCCTCTTGGGTCCCCTCCTGCTGTGGGAGCTTTTCTGTCCTCTCAATAAGTCCTACTTTCTAAAATAAATAATAAATAAATAAAGCTGTATGAGATTTTAGCATTTTGTGTATAAATTATACCCAGACAAATATTAACAGTGGAATAATTCATATAAAAGATCTGCCAAGATATCAAGGAATTACCAAAATTTAAGTGAGAATGAATTGAGAGGTAACCAGAATCCTGCCAACACTTATGGCCCAAGGATAAAAATAAAATACATTAACTAAAATTGCCTGAATCTCATCAAGCAAAGATAACCACCATGTTTTTGTATTTCTCGTTTACCTTTTATAAAAGGAAGATGTTAAGAACTTTTCACACTTGGTACTTTGACCCATCATTAGGACTTAGAAATGGCCGATTATTGAGTATGAACCATGTACAAGTCCTGGGCTCATCCGTTTACTTGCATGATGTCAATTGAGGTCTTCCGTTTTGCTTATTTGCACACTGTCTCATCTCATGGTACATAATTTAATTCCCTCTTGGATGTATGGTGATTCCCCCATTTTGCATGCTGTACACGTTTTCTGTGTTCTCCACTAGACCTTACACTCTGTGGAGAAAAACTCAGTGCTAGTTTTTTCCTGGATGCCTAGCACATCACACAGAGCTTGTCATACAACAGGTGCTCAATAAATGTTGAATGAATGCATTGATAGCCTTTATGTGTACATCTTTGCACTGGCATCTAGCTTCCTTCAGATAAATTTGTACAAGCAGAATGTTTGGATAATGTGGTATGCACTTTTTTTTTTTTTAAGTTTTTTTTTAGGCCCTGTCCAATAGCTGTCCCACCTTTTACTGAACACCAACAGTACGTGAGGGTCCGTGGCTTCAACCACTAGTTTACTTTCTAACTTGAGGAATGAGAACATTTTTTTGTTGGAAAGGAATAGTTTTATTTATGTGTTGTAAACATTATTGGGTAAGAGGTGTAAATCTATACAAGTGAGATTTTATTCAGTAAATGAATTGGCTGATTAAAGAAAGCCCCACACAAAGGAAACTTTGATGACATACGTATTTTTTTTTTTTTTTGAGTTGGAGTCTCGCTCTGTTGCCCAGACTGGAGTGCAGTGGCATGCTTCCAGCCACTGAGCCTCGATCTGCTGGGCTCTGGCAGTCCTTCCGCCTCAGCCTTCCAAGTAGCTGGAACTATAGGCGTGTGCTACCACGCTCGGCTAATTGGGCTCAGGCAATCCACTCACCTCGGCCTCCCAAAGCGCGGATTACAGGCTGAGCCACCAAGCCTGGCCAGCATAAGTATTTCTTAATCTTGACTGAGTATAGAGAGGTATTCTAATTCTTTGTAAATACCTTTTAAGATGTATAAAAAAGTGGTATTTTTAATAAAATTGTGTATTGAAAAAAATTTTTTTTCAATTTTCACAGACAGGAAAACTGATTTTGAAACCTAGGCCTCATGTTCAATGACAGTCTGCACTCATTCTGTGGGACCTAAAACAGCCTCTCTTCAAATAAGTGATACAGCAAAAGCCATAAAGGGTTCCTTCGGCGACTGGCTGTGTGAAGGTCACAGCAACAACTGATGAGAAGCGTGCAATATTACCCAGACGGTCTGGAGGACGGCTCACGTTATCAGTGCTTTGGTACCTCTGATCACCTGTGTTTCAGTGTTAGTGTCACTTTAGTACTTCAGATCCTGCAAAGGTCTTTGCAGATGAAGTATGTTTGTATGTATGTTACTAAGTTAAACTTAGAAACAAAACCTCATTCAGTTTTTATAATGTATTTTTGCAAACTACTGTAAATAACAAATCAATGCCAATGTTAAACAAAGAGAAACGTCACGTGGATGTGGTTCTGCGCCAGTGTTTCAGGAACATCCGCCTGCCACCGCCAGCTCTTAGGATGGCTGTTACGTGTGCCTTTCATTCTCACACCTCTCATCGTACTGCAAGAAAAACATCGAACTCTGCTTAGGAAGACTCATCTTCATTACATTGTAAGAAATGAGAGATGTTTTCAGAAACACTTTTTGTTAAACCACATATGGAACTCATCAACTATTGTGGTTCTATTTTTCAGTTCATTGTTTTCATTTAATGTTAAATATTTTTTAAAATAATTTTTGAAATACCCCAAAGGCTTGTGAATATACAAGTTTACTTATAAATTATGTATTATCTGAGAATTTGATAGACATTGTGTTAGATAACTGTACTTTATGCTGTGGAAGGCATGCTGGTACACCAGTATTCACACAGGTGTAATTGATCATCCTACGCCACCACCAGGACAACACGGAAGCAGTGCCACATACTCGAGTCTGCGATTCTCACTGTTTAGAGAGTGTTAATGACATACTGTGTATGCATAATAACCATGTGTACTATAATAGCCCTTAAAATTAAACAATTGGGATTGCTGTAAATATTTTAAAGTACTGAAGGTGCCTTTTACCTGTTTCTTAGAAGATTTTGAAAAGGTTTAAATTATTTCATGAACAATCTTAAATTCCATTTAACATAAAGTTGAAAATTCAGTAACAGGATAACTTTTTAATAAGGCTGTCATTTAACTTAAATGTGTCATCTTAGCTTTCACATGTATAAAATTTTATTCTTTGAACTGCAGCAATAAAACCCTCTGCTCCTAAGAAGTCTTAAGAGGGTATTCCATATATTCTGCTTTTATTTTCTGTAAATTTTGTAGGTAAATATGTGCATAAAAATAAATACTTTATATATAAATAGTGATTGGGCTTTTCTTTGGTTTATTGTAAGTCTGTGTCTCTGAAAAAAATTTTAAAATGTTCCAGCTACTTGGAAGGCTGAGGCGAAGAATTGCCGGAGCCCAGCAGGTCGAGGCTGCGGTGGCCAGGAGCGTGCCGCTACATTCCAGTCTGGGCGACAGAGTGAGATTCCAACTCAAACAAAACAAAACAAAACAAAACGTTAGATACAGGCTAGTACCCTATGAGATACTTTAGCTCTGTGTCCAATAGAGCAGACTTTAAGTAGCAATTGTAGGCACCCAGTTGATTAGGCTGTGTTTACTTCTAAGATGTCTTGTCACAGTCTAACAACACTTGGCTCTTAATCAAGACATGTGAGTTTCTCATGTTGCTCTTTACGAACTTGAAGTGTTAGTTGCCTCCAAGAGCATAAAGCTGAAGAAGGACTTTTTTTTGAGTCATGAGCTCCTTTGAGTTTTTTGGGTTTTTTTTTTTTTTTTGAGTTGGGTTCTCACTCTGTCATCCAGGCTGGATAGCAGTGGCACAGTCATAGCTTACCCCAGCCTCAATCTCCTGTGTTCAGGCAATCCTTCCACCTCAGACTCCCGAGTAGCTGGGACTATGGGCACATACCAAAACACCTGTCTAGTTTTTGTAGAGGCAACGTCTCACTAAGTTGTGCAGGCTACTCTTGAACTCCTGGAGTCAAGTGATTCTCCCGCCTTGGCCTCCCAAGAGTGCTGGGATTACAGGCATGAGCTGTTGCGTCCAGCCCCTGGCTGATGTTTTGTGTTTTATAGAGATGAAATCTCACTATGTTGCCCACACCAGTCTCAAAACTGGCCTCAAGTGATCCTCCTGCTTCAGCCTCCCAAAGTGCTGAGATTACAGGCATGAGCCCACCGCACCTAGCCTCCTTTGAGTATTTAATAAAAGCCTTGATTCTTCTCCCCTAGGAAAATCCACCTGTGTATATACATACACTTTGCATGTACTTGAGGCTATTTCCCAATGCCATGCTGCTTGGGTTTCACTGAATCCAAGAAAATTTTGTTATAGGCCAGAGACTTTTTTCATACATTTCCTTCTGGCAGAACAACTCATTTTCCAAAGGGGCATTGCTGTGGCTGAAATAGCCCAAGGGTCACAATAATACACCTCCACCTTCCCCCACATCGCTAGGAAGTGGGATACAATCCTCTGATTCTGCTGGTGGGAAAAACAGTCTCATATTTGCAAAGTTTTCTTACCCTCGGTCCCCACAACTGACTAAACACAGAGCTAGCACCAGAAACCAAATCTCTGACTGACTGAAAGAATGATTGTGAAATTTATTGATTGAAGAGCCTTCATAAGGTTATGGTTAAGATTGTAGACAATTAGGCCAGACTGTCAGGTTGAATCTCAGATCTGCTACTTGGGGTTTTGTGACTTAGGCAAGTTATATAACCTTTGTCTCCTCATTTATAAAATGGGCATAATGCCAGTCTCCCAGGCTTATGTCGAGTATTGAAGTGTTACCTCATGGAGAGTGTGTAAGCAGGCGTGGCTGCTGTCAATGTTCAGTGCATTTAGTTGCTAAACCAAATCCTCAAGGTGAGAAATCCACAAAGACCTCATTGTTGCAACTTTGCCCAAAGCCAATACCTTAGTTGAGACAACGTGAAAATTTTGGCCTGTCTTTTGAACCAAGCAGAATTCTGAATACTGGACTAAATGCAAAGAAAAAGGACACTTGACCTCTGCTGATGAGGAAAATGGTGTGTAGGCATCCAGGTGCTTTCCTCTCCTGGGAGCAAGCTCACTGGGAACGTGAAGAAGGGACTACGTGATGGCACTGCCTTTAGAGGGGCTCTTCTCTCCTTTAGAATGGGCCTCTTGGTTGGCATTTTGTAGAGACTGAGCTAAGACAGACTGCCTGACAAATGGCTTGCCTTCATCAGCATCCGAAGTGGTTCTCATTCCCCATCCTGTTGAAACCATAGAAATCTGAGTCTCCTTCAGACTCTAAGCTTTGTGCATATGGTTTTATACAGGGTGAGTATAATTCCTTTTTTCCCTACTTTTTATCCCGCTATAAATAGGAAGTACATCTTGCCTGCTTCATCATGGAACACAAACATTTTAAAATCTGATGTTTGTGTACAACTCTGCTATGCAAGTCTGATAGTGAGAGGCAAAAAAGAAAAGGATATTTGGTACCTAAACGTTTTAGAGTGAATTCATCACCTTCACAGACTGCTCCTTTAAGTGACAAGTGTTTTGCTGGGTATTAAAAATGTGTGAGGAAAATGTCTGCCCTCTAAGAACGTGCCCAGACTGACCTCAAACTCCTGGCCTCAAGCTTTTCTGCCTCAGCCTCAGTAGTAACTGTCAGTAGGATGCTTACTCTCCAATGCTTACTCTAAAAATAGGGAATGGGACCCCTCCAAAATTTTTAACATAATCACAATACTCTATCATATCTGAAGAACTAGTAATTTTGTTGTTGTTGTTGGGGTCTTACTCTGTCACCCAGGCTGGAGCGCGCTGGCACACTCACAGACACTGCAGCCTCCACCTGCTGGGCTTAGGCAATTCCACCTCAGCCTTCCAAGTAGCTGGGACCACAGGCACATGCCACTACACCCAGCTAATTTTTTTTTAATTTATTGTAGAGACGAGGTCTTGCCATGTTGCCCAGGCTGGTCTCCAACCCATGGGCTCAGCCACTCTCTCTAATTCGTCAATTTCATATATTATTTCTTGACTTCCTGACCTGGTAAGGACTTAGCACTCGAAAACCCTCTCCTCTATTTCTCCTTCATCCAACAAAATTGTACCAGAGTTCTTGATTAAATCCACAAGTCAGTCTAAATTACTAGGACAATGCAAATATTGCTCACTGCTGAACTAAGAGGTCCACTAATCACAGTTCCTTCCTTGTAACAGCCCTTCATTTCTCTTGAAGTTAATAGTTTGTTTTTTCACTTTGGGAGATGGAGGCAAGAAGATTGCCTGAGTTCAGGGGTTTGAGACCAGCCTGAGTAACATGGCAAGACCTCGTCTCTACAAGATATCAAAAAATTAGCCACGCATGGTTGCATATGCCTGTGGTTCCAGCTACTTGGAAGACTGAAGTGGAAAGATCATCTGAGCCCATCAGGTCAAGGCTATGGTGGCCGTGAGCATGCTGCTGCACTCCAGCCTGGACAACAGAGTGAGACTTCGACTCAAAAAAAAAAAAGTTTGCTTTTTTCCTTACCCTGGTTTGCCATCCATCCATCATTCCTGTCCTTTAATGTCCAACATCTTTGTGTATCAACCATGTTTTCTCTATGTCCTAACCTACCCATTCCTGTTTCCCCTGATGATCTCCCTCCTGTTCTCCTCTCTTATCTGGACAGGTGCTCTCTAAGGATGCTGCCTGGCACCACTCTGGACTTGGCCGGTGGCTTGTGTGTGGGATGTATCATTTCCTGTGTGGCTGTTAGGATGTGAGCAATAGTCGTGATGTTCACCATGATAACACTGCTGGCATAACATGAAAGCTCCTGGCAGAAGTCATTGTGCATTTCTTATTGGAAGTGTATTCTGTATGCATAAGATGAGTTCAGAAAGGTAATCAGATGGAATTCAGCAACAGGGATTTCAGAAACCGAGCACCTAGGTCATGTCTTCCAAACTGATACTATTCACATGTACTTTATCTGGATCTGCTCTCAAATCAATTATTAAAAAAACACATCAATGAGACAGTTGCAGAAGTTTAGGCTGAGTATTCGATGTCATAAAATTATTAGTTTTAGGTTAGGCGTGGTGGCTCACACCTATAGTCTCAGCACTTTGGAAGGCAAAGACAAGAGGATTGCCTGAGTTCAGGGGTTCAAGACCAGCCTGGGCAACTTGGTGAGACCTTGTGTCTACAATAAATAAATTTTAAAAATTAGTCAGGTGTGGGTGGTGCATGCCGTGGTTCCAGCTACTTAGAAGGCTGAGGCAGAAGGATCCCCTGAACTCAGCTGGTCGAGGCTGCAGTGGCCATGAGTGTGCCACTGCACTCCAGCCTCGGCAACAGAGTGAGACTCTGACTCAAAAAAAAAAGAAAGAAGACGTTGAATGTTTCCAACACAAAGTAATGGTATGTGCTTGAGACGATAGATAGGCTAATTACCCTGATCTGCTAACTATACATTATATGTATGAAAACACCACTGTGTACCCCATGACTATGTACATCTATTGTTTTTCAATTAAAAATAAAATTTAAGCCATTGCCTCGGTAGACTCTAGTGTGGCCATGTACTCTTTGAGCCATGGCTGTTGCCATGCTTCCTGGCTTTGGCCCCCTCCCCCACCTTGGGGAGGTGAATCTTCTTTTTCTCACTCTCTAATTTACTTTCAAATAAGCTATATTTTCTAATCTAAAAATAAAATAAAATTTAAAACAAAACCAAACATTAGCTGGGAGAGAAGATTTGAAATGTTCTCAATACAAAGAAACAATACATATCTGAGTGACAGATATCCTAGGTACTCTGATTTGATTATTACACATTGTATGCATGTATCAAAGTATCATATGTACCTCTTAAGTATATTTTCATTTTTTTTTTTTTGAGTCGGAATCTCACTCTGTCACCCACGCTGGAGTGCAGTGGCAGCTCACGGCTACTGCAGCCTTGACCTGCTGGGCTCAGGCAATCCTTCCACCTCAGCCTTTCAAGCAACTGGAACTACAGGCATGCGCCACCACACCCAGATGATTTTTTGATTAATTGTAGAGACAAGGTCTTGCCAAGTTGCCCAGGCTGGTCTTGAACCCCTGGACTCAGGCAATCCTCTCGCCTCCATCTCCCAAAGTGTTGGGATGACAGGCATGAGCCATCACACCCAGCTGTATCTATTTTTTAAAAGCATGACAGAAGACCTACATTTTACAGCAGAGTCTTCTGATCACCAAAGGCAACCACTGACTGTCATGGAGGGCCTGTGGGTAATAGGAAAGGATGGAGACTGTGTGATGAAGGCAATAATATTGCATTTCTTAAAAAATATATTTTATGTTTTTAAAAAGTATACAAATACTACCTGCTCATTCAAGAAACCCAGTACAAATAGGCCATTAATAAGGTTTTCAAAAATCTCTTCTAATTCTGCCCAGAGGCAAGCACAGGTGACATTGTGGTATACACACTTTCATAGGTTTTTCTCTGTGTATGTGTGTGTGTGTTTCCAAAAGTGGGATTCTCACATTTATGCTGCTTTGTAACCTACCTTTTTTTACATCACGGTGCCTAGTGAACACCTTTCTTTCCCTATGAATACACAGTATCAAAGAATGATTTTCAAAAAGTTAAAAATGTGATCCTCATACACAGATATGAGCACATGTCAAGTTTTTTTTTCCCCAATGCCCCCACCATGTTCTTTAATAAAGGAACCAGGAGGATGGTAGAGCTGGTTCAATGGAGGAACAGAAATTAATATAGTCAGTGAGAGAAAATATCCTTAAATAAGATTTTTAGGTTAGATATAAAACTGGTTAATATTCTAGAAGGCAATGAAATCATATCCTTTGGGTTATCTTTTCTACTGGACAGAAATAATTTGCATCTCGACTGGACAAAATCATTAGCAATTTATTAATACATAGTGTATTCATAACCAACTTCATAGATCTTGGGTTCTTAAATAAATAGTCAAACCAAAGTATATTCCTCTAGAGCAGTGATTCTCAACCAAAGGTGATTTTGCCTGGTAGGGGTTACATTCGGAAGTCTCAACTGGGAGGTGTTGCTAGCACCTAGTAGAGACCAGGGATACCACTACACACCCTGCAATGAAAAGGACAGCCCTGCACCACAAAGGATTACCCAGCCCAAACCACCCAGAAGATGCCAGCAGCACCACCAGTTGTGATAACCACAATGTCTCCAGTCACTGCCAATGTCCTCAGGGGGCCAAAAATCACCCCACCCCATTCAGAACTACCGCTCTAGAGGTGTGGGTCTACAAGACCGTAGGCACTAGCCACCGGGAGCAATTTATTTTTATTAATTTTTATGTACTTATTTCACATAATAAGTATATTTACAAACATATCTAGAATGCTCTATGAGTTTAAGTTTGATCCATCTTTCTTTTTTTTTTTTTTGTGTTGGAGTCTCACTCTGTCATCCAGACTGGAGTGCAATGGCTGCTCCTGGCCACCGCAGCCTCGACCTGCTGGGCTCCGGCGATCCTTCCGCCTCAGCCTTCCAAGTAGCTGGAACTACAGGCGTGCGCCACCACACCTGGCTAATTTTTTGGTTTATTGTAGAGATGAGGTTTCGCCAAGTTGCCCAGGCGGATCTCGAACCCACAGGCTCAGGCAATCCACTCACCTCAGCCTCCCAAAGCGCAGGATTACAGGCTGAGCCACCAAGCCCGGCTATTTTTTTTTTTTTTTTTTTGAGTTGGAGTTTCACTCTTGTGGCCCAGGCTGGAGTGCAGTGACACGCTCATGGCCACCACAGCCTTGACCTGCTAGGCTTAGGCAATCCTTCTGCCTCAGCCTTCCAAGTAGCTGAAAATACAGGCACACACCACCACACTCAGCTATTTTGTGTGTGTGTGTGTGTGTGTGTGTGTGTGTGTGTGTGTGTGTATGATTTATTGTAGGGACAAGGTTGCACCAAGTTGCCCAGGCTGGTCTCGAATCCCCGGGGCTCAGGCAATCCTCTCACCTTAGCCTCCCAAAGTACTGGGATTACAGGCTGAGCCACCGTGCCCAATTCATTTTTCAAATATTGCACTTTTGTTTTGTTTTAAAACAAGTTCTACCAAGTTTTATTAAAGAACAATTTTGCATGGCGTACTTTTCACCAGTCAGTCCTGGCACACTTCTAATGATGTCAGAATCACCCAGATCAATGACAGCCAGTGTGCACACTTGGCAGTATTTTCTGCACGCTGTGCCTGATTCAATATTGTGGCTACTGTAGTGATGGACACTGGTTCTGGCCAACATACTAGTACTCTATTTTGGATTTCCGCAAAGCCAGGTGTTGTTGGTGAAGAAGACCAGCTTAAATTCGCCTAGTTTGATCTTCAGAGGCTGCTCCTACCCCAGTATGTACTTTCCACTTTTCATAACAAGTTAGAGCCTGGAGTTGATGGACTCCAGTGACTTATTCGCCTTCTTTGCGGCCACCATCTTCCTGCCTCTGGTGGGTGCTGGCCCCCAACTGAGAGCAGCGACCAGGCATAGCGCCAGGGAGCCAGGAAGAGATTGCACCTCTTAAAATGCTCTTCACATCAGTTGAGTGGATGAATGAAAACATCCTGATTTCGTAAGCAGTTGGTGTGTTACTACAAAGAAAGCTGCAAAGTACAAATTCTTTCTTTAATTCTTTAATTCTCTCTCTCTCTCTCTCGCTTTCTTTCTTGAGTCGGAGTCTCACTCTGTTGCCAGGCTGGAGTGCAGTGGCATGCTCATGGCCGCAGCAGCTCGACCTACTGGGCTCAGGCGATCCTTCCACCTTAGCTTTCCAAGTAGCTGGAAGCACAGACATGTGACACCACACTAGCTAATTTTTTGATTTATTGTAGAGACAAGATCTCACCAAGTTGCCCAGGCTGGTCTTGAATCCCTGGGCTCAGGCGATCCCCTTGTCTCAGCCTCTCAGAGTGCTGGGATTACAGGCTTGACCCACCATGCCTGGCCCACAAAGTCTTATTTCTAAACCCGCAGACAAAATAAAAATAAAGAGATGGTGGCACCATGCCAAGGTCCCCTGCTTTCACAGCCTTGTTCCCCTGTGTGCATACATGCGGTTCTTTAAACTAAAGTTAATTACAATTGAAAACTGAGTTCCTCGTCTGCACTAGTGACACTTCGAGTGTTCAATAGCTATGTGTGGCCAGTTGCAAGTCTATGAGCAGGGACATCAGAGAACGTTTTCTTCATGGCAGAAAATTCTGATGGACAGCACTGCCCTAGAAAAATAATCCTTTGGGGGGCCTTTTAGACATTGGGTCAATACTATGTTAAAAAAAAAAAAGTACAGTCGGCCAGGTTTGGTGGCTCAGCCTGTAATCCCAGCACTTTGGGAGGCCGAGGTGAGTGGATTCCCTGAGCCCATGGGTTTGAGACCAGCCCAGGCAACTTGGTGAGACCTAGTCTCTACAATAAATTTAAAAAAAAAAATTAGACGGGCATGGTAGCACACACCTGTAATTCCGGCTACTTGGAAGCCTGAGGCGGAACGATCACCGGAGCCCAGCAGGTCGATGTTGGGGTGGCCATGAGCATGCCACTGTACTCCAGTTTAGGCGTCGGAGTGAGACTCCAACTCGAAAGAAAAAAAAAGTGCTGTCAGCTGGGCCCGGTGGCTCAGCCTGTAATTCCAACACTTTGGGAGGTGGAGGTGAGTGGACTGCCTGAGCCCACGGGTTCAAGACCAGCCCTAGCAACTTGGTGAGACCTCATCTCTACAATAAATCACAAAATTAGCTGGGTGTGGTAGCACATACCTGTAGTTCTGGCTACTTGGCAGGCTGAAGTGGAAGGATCACCTGAACCCAGCAGGTTGATGCTGAGGTGGCTGTGAGTGTGCCACGGCATTGCAGCCTGGGCGACAGAGTTAGACTCAAAAAAAAAAAAAAAAAAAAAGCGCAGTCATCCTTTTTCCTTATTTCCAAGTTTTAGATGAGTTTTCTTAGTAGTATGCTTGTACAGTAACTTTGTTCATGGCAGCATAAAGCTAAGCTAGAGGGCTACACAGACTATGAACCCCATGATATCAGGGACAGAGCCTCAATTCTCCCATGATCCCTAGCTCCGACTGCAGGACCTGATGCATAGCAAGCGCTCAATAATAGATATATAGGTTGGGCACAGTGGCTCCTGCTTGTAATTCCAGTATTTTGGGAGGCCAAGGCCGGAGGATTGCTTGAGCCCAGAAGCTCAAGACCAGCCTGGCCAACATAGTGAGACCTCATCTTATTTAAAAATGTTAAAAATTAGCTGAGTGTAGTGGAGCACACCTATAGTCTCAGCTACGCAGCAGAGTGAGGCTGAGGTAGGAGCATCCGTTGAGCCAGGATTTGAGATTACAATGAGTTATAATCACATCACTGTACTCCAGCCTGGGTGACAGAGTGAGACCCTGTCTCTAAAAAAAAAAAATAATAATAATAGATATTTGTTAAGTGAATTAATGAAAGGTGTAAAATTCAATATCCAACAGACCCCTCTGCAGTTCTGGAGAACAGTTGGCCAGACCCTGTGGCTTTCTCAGGTTGGCTTTCAGCAAGTTCTGAGGACTAAGTTGGGGGTCAGTGGCAGCAATGCCTATCCCAGGCTCTGACACCTGCTCAGGAGGCAGTCAACATACAATTTTCTTCCCATAAATAATTTCCTTCCCTTCTTGAAATCAACAAAATTGTTCACAGTCCTCTGATATTTCAAAAACCCCTAAAGAGAAAACCTCCCTTGATCATACAACCTGTTAGTGGTAGATCTGGAATTAGAGGCCCGATGTCTAATGATCTTGCCGACGACTTTACCAGCAGCGACATTCCTTGTTGGTGACTCCTGAGTCACTCTGGGTAGGGCCAGCTGAGCCAGAGGGTCTTCACAGTAGAGAGTAGACACTCCAGGGACATTAATTCAGCTGAGTGTCAGGCATTACTGATGCAGAGACTGTCAATGGCCCCTGCCCTCTGAGGAGCACCCTTGCCTTGATGACAGCACAAGGACAATTCTAGGAAAGATGTACAGAGCACACGAAGTACACGGAAGGCTGGGAGCAGACTGTCTGCTGGGACAGAAGGGAGAGGGAGAACAGTTGGCCAGACCCCGTGGGTTGGCCATCTGGTGGGTTTAGATCTCTTGTCCTTCCCACAATGAGTCCCTAAAACTCATATCCCTGAGGCTGTGCTGGGAGGATGCAAATGGTGAATGCCTGGTGGGCTGTGGAAGCAAAGTTGGAGACAGTTTCTGGGAAGACTAAGGAGCTCCCTGGGCTGAGACCAGGTGTTGGAAGCGTGTGGCTGAGCACTGCAGCTGCATCATATTATGATATGATAATAGCGGAAATATGTCATCATACATTTGTCTAAATTCTAGAATGACGAACACCAAGAGTGAATCCTATGATGTGTAGCAGGTTCATCAATTTTGACAAATTGTAACAAACTTTCCTGGAGGATGTTGACACAGGAGCTGCATGTATGAGAGCAGGGGCTATGTGAGATAGCTCTGTACCTTCCTCTCAATTATGCCGCGAACCTAAAATTGCTCTAAAAAATAGTCTTTTAAAAAAATAGGCCAGGTACGGTCACTCAAGTCTGTAATCCCAGCACTTTGGGAGGCTGAGGCAAGAGGAGTTTGAGACCAGTCTGGGCAACTTGGTGAGACCTCATCTGTACAATATATCAAAAAATTAGCCAGGTGTGGTAGTACACACCTGTAGTTCCAGCTACTTGGAAGACTGAGACAGAAGGATGCCTGAGCCCTGCAGGTCGAGGCTGGGGTGGCCGTGAGTGTGCCACTGCACTCCAGCCTGGATGACAGGGTGAGACTCTGACTCAAAAAAAAAAAAAAAAAAACCAGAAAGGGGGGGGGATATTTTGAAAAGATTACTCTAGCTGCTCTGTGGATGGGGGATGGGAAGAGTGGAAATGAAGAGACCAGAAGGCCACATGGTCAAGACAAAAAAAGACAGTAGCTTGGACTAAGCAGGTGGCAGGAGATCAGTGGCCAGAAAAGAGACATACAGGAAATATATATTTAGTGACTCCAAGGTTTCCTTGTACCTAAAGTTGGCCTTTGATAGGCCCAAACAACATGAGTTATGCCTCTGTGATTGTTTTATAATATTTGCTATGGTAATTAATGTTATTTTTCTTACTAGACAGTCAATTCCTTGAGGGTAGGGTTGCCATGGGATGGAACTGTTCTCTCATACAGAATTGACCTGAGAGCTCTGAATAGATTGAGTGCTTACTCATACATTCCTAATGATAAAGACTACTTAAGATTCTCTTGTACTTCTCCTTCCTCCTCAGCACTTATCACAATTGCAATTAAATAGTTATAATTTTGTACTCAACACATCTCTGACTGGATGTAAACTCCATAAGGACAGGGACAGAGGACAAGGACCAAAACTGTCTCAGTCATTGTTTTCTACCAATGCCAGGCACTGTACTGATTGATGTTCAATAAATATTTGCAAAATAATCCTTTTACCAATTATTAGATAAAAGTTTCAACCAAACATTTCTATATTGCTTATTATGTGCTAGTCTCTGTTCTCAGCACCTTAAACATATTAACACATTTAATCTTGATAACAACTACATTAGGTATATACTATCAATGTCCCCATTTCACCGATGAGGAAACTGAGGCAGGGAGATTAATTTAAGGGATTCTGTTTTATCAAATATAGGTGTACTTTTTTTTTGAGTTGGAGTCTCGCTCCGTTGCCTAAGCTGGAGTGAAATGGCACACTCACAGTCACCCCAGCGTCGAACTACTGGGTTCTAGCGATCCTTTCACCTTAGCCTTCCAAATAGCCGGAACTACAGGCGCGAGCTACCACGCTCGGCTAATTTCTGATTTATTGTAGAGACGAGGGCTCGCCAAGTTGCCTGGGTCGGTCTCGAACCCGCAGGCTCAAGCAATCCACTCGCCTCGGGTCTCCCAAAGTGCTGGGATTACAGACTGAGCCACTGAGCCCGGACTAGACGTACATTTATTCTAAAAATTAACTGGATTCTCTGTCTGACAGCAGCCGGGGACACAAAATAACACTGTGGTCACCGTGGTTAATACTTTTTGAGCACCTACTATACGTCAGGATTGTTGTTAAGCGCTTTACACGATTTATCACCTCTCAGTAATCTTGCAAGTGAGGTAACCTTAATAGCATTTGATTATTATGGAAGTAAAGGTTTGGCAAGGTTCAGTAACTTGACAAACGTCACCTAGCTGGTGGAGGCGGAGTATGTGCAGCTATTTAAATCCAGCCTTCTCCTTTTCCGGAAAAGGAGGCTCCGCCCCTCTGCAGGCTCCGCCCCTCTGCCAAAGTTGGCCCCGCCCGGGTGTTCTTGCACGCCTGCGCACTCTCCGCGTTCGTCCCCCTCCCCCTCCCCGTCGCTGGCGTGCCGCGCGCCTGCGCGCTGCTTCCCCATGTGTGCTTGGGCCGTCAGGCGGCCCAGTTGAGCTGAGGTTCGAAGGCCCCTCTGCGGAAAGACCTAGTTACCAGCTTTGGAGCCTCTGCCGCCTGCTGCTTCCCTCCTCTCTTGGTCTCTCCCCACAGAGCACGTAGCCATGGGCAAGAGCCGGACGAAGCGCTTCAAGCGACCTCAGTTCTCCCCTACGGGCGTCTGTCAGGCCGAGGCGGCTGCGGCGACTAATGGGACTGGAGGCGAGGAGGACGACGGGCCGGCTGCGGAGATGCTGGAGAAGGTGAGCCTGGGTTCCGCTGGGCCGGGGGCGGGCGCTGGCGGGAGCCCTTGCTGGCACAATCCCGGCGCGCGTGCGCACTGCGCTGCCTTGAAACCTCTCTCTCGCCCGCAGCTTCAGCACCCGAGCGCAGAGGTCCGCGAGTGCGCTTGCGCGGGGCTGGCCCGGCTGGTGCAGCAGCGGCCGGTGCTCCCTGGCCTGGCGCGCCGCGACGCTGTGCGCCGGCTCGGGCCTCTGCTGCTCGACCCCAGCCTGGCCGTCAGGGAGACTGCAGCCGGCGCGCTAAGGTGAGCCGGGAGGGGTCCGGGCAGGTGCCTTCTGCCAGCCTCCCCCGCCTGGGGTCAAGGCAGTCGCAGCAATCAGCCAGCGCTTTCTGTGCGCCTGGCACTGTGGTGATGTCCGGCTTGCTAGGGGCTGCCTGAACCCAATCTCCAGGCTCCAGAGGGACTCCAGTGCCCCTGGACCAAAGCATTTCATCTGGCCACTGCAGCAGCCATCTGCCAGGGCGTCCTGTCCTCACGCCTGTCGCACGTTTTACCCTCTCCAAGAACTCTCCGCAGAGTCACATGGTTGGATAAACTCTTCCAGTCCTTGTGCCAGTAATTGTTCTAGGTGCAGGGAACTTTAGGCAGTCAGAACGTTGAGCAAGAGAGCCAAGATCTCTCTCTTGGCAGAAGCGATATTAATGGAGAGACAGGAGACGAGTAAAAAGGTAAAACATAGTATCAGTGAGACGTGCTATGTTAAAAGGAGATGCTGGTGAGTTGGGGATGGGAAGTTTAAATTGGTTGCTCTTTAGATGATATATGCTACTCAACATTGAAGAATGAGAGAGCCAGGCGTGGGGGAAAGGAGATGAACATTCCCCACAGATGCAACAGCAACATCAAAGAAGTGAGGCAGGAACTCTTAGTGTGGTTGAAGAACAGAAAGGTTGGTGTGACCAAGGAGAGTAGGCTGGGGAGTCATAGATGAGATTGGAGAGGTGAATGCGCTGTGGGGTGGCTGAAAGACTTATTCCAAGCAGGAGAGTGACATAATCTAACGTCTTTTGAAAAGACCTCTGTGGTGGCTGTGCAGAGAATGGACTGCAGAGGGGGCAAGAGTAGAGGTTAATATCTGTAGTTCTTTTAGCTGTCTTTATTTATTAGGTTTCATTCATTGATTTAGCAAATACAGAGGGTGCCAAAAAAAAAAAGCCTATACATTTTAAGAAAGGAAAAATATACTGGTAACAAAAGATGGATACAAGTCACGTTTGATTTCTGCAATTAAAAGAGATGCTCCAAGTGGTTACCATCAGCGTCCAGACACTTCTGAAAAGTAATGCATAGAGAAAATCTCTTAAAATGTGTATACATTGTTTTGGCACCCCTGGTATATATCTAATGCCTACTGGTTGCCAGGCACTGGGCTAGGCTGCGGGCATGGGGTAGTAAACAAGACAGACAGAATCTTAAAATCTATTTTTAAAATTATTATTATTAGAGATAGAGTTTCACTCTGTTACTCAGGCTGGTGTGCAATGGTGCAATCAGAACTCACTGTAGCTTCAACCTCCTGGGCTCAAGTGATCCTCCCACCCTCAGCCTCCTGAGCAGCTGGGACTACAGACATGCACCAACACATCTAGCTAATTTTAAAATTATTTGTAGAGACAAGATCTTACTATGTTGCTGAGGCTGGTCTCAAACTCCTGGGCTCAAGCCATCCTTTCACCTCAGCTGCCCAGTGTTGGGATTATAGGCATGAGCCACTATGCTCAGTGAATCTTAAGTTCTACTGAGGGAGATAAGCATTAACCAAATAATCACACACATGTATAATTACAACCAATGGTGGTTACAGAGGATGTCATGAGAGGGTATAAATGGGGATTCAGGGACCATTGCTTTGCTAAACTCTGGTTTTGAGCACTGACTAGGCCATGTTTTCTGAGCTTTGTCCCCCTCGTCTACCTTGGAGATGTGAATCTCCTCTCTCTCTCTCTCTCTCTAATTTATTTTCTAAATAAACTATAATTTTCCAATCTAAAAAATAAAAATAAAAATGGGGGCTCAGGAAAGAAAACCCTGAGCCAGTGATGATTGAGGTGAAGTCTGAGGGATGAGTGGGGATTTAACCTGCTGATGGAGAGAGTTTAAACATTAGACATCCTTTTACTCCTAGGGAGGAAACAGCATGTAGAAAGCCCTTCCCTTCCCCCCAAAATACACACAACTGGGGGTTCCTGGCAGTTTATGGGGGTGTCTTCTGACTTACCACCTCCATGTCCTTTATACCTGGCACAGTGCTGTGCACTCAAGGCAAGCAGTGTCTTTCCAGTTAAAATTAAATTAATCAGGGCTTCTTCAGGGGGGCCTTTCTCAGCAGCCCCTAGCTTTGCTGCCCTTGCAGTCTTGATTTCAAGAAAAGACTCCTTCATGCACCATGTGATTCATTCACATTAAATGAGAAAGTCTTCCCCAGCTCCCTTTATTGTAGCCATGCACATGTGTACTGTCTCAGACCTCAGAACCAAGTTGTTACACGACAAAGCAATTTGGTTAGAACAAAGGTCAGAACAGGTGGAAACCTGACTTGGTTCTGCAACGTATGACAGGCATAACAAGCAGTTTCCTCTGGGAAACCTGAAGTATGGTTAAAAATAGAAATAATTGGAGAGTTTTGTAGTGTTTTGTGACATGCGACGTGAAAGTAACATGTTTTCAACTTCTTGTGCAGAAATCTCAGTGCTTGTGGAGGTTTTGAAGTGTGTGATGACATGGTGACTAAGGATATCATGACACCTCTGGTTGCTCTGCTAAGAGAGGTATGCAGTTTGTAAAGTGTTTTGGTGGCAGCTTCCAGCTGTAACTGTTAAGATGCAAACTCAGACTTTTTTAGTACTTTGGTGTGACTTTGTTGTCTCTCAAAATATCTTAAGGGAATTTCATTTCCTGGAAACAGTGGTCTCTTACCATTGATACTAATCTCTGTTATTTTATATTGACTACCTTTATTTATGTGATAGTTGACAAAGACTTTCTAGAACTATACAGACTCACTCCTTTAGATTTTAAAATTCTTACAGTAAAAATGACTAGTATTTATTGATTGCTTATTTATGTGTCAATACTGTTTTTATTCTTATTTTTTAAATTAATTTATTTTTTATTATAAAGATGTGGAGTACAGTATTTAGGGTTAGGTATACAAATGTTGATGGTGCAGGTACCTGTCTTTATACTTTATATATTGTTTAATTTATACTTCGCGGTAATCCTATGAGGCAAGTATTAGCATTCCCATTTTCCAGGTGATGAAGCAAGCTTCATTAGCATTAGGAACTTGCTATGGAGATTACGTTAAGTTATCATATTTACTATCATGCCAGTCTTATTGTTTAATATAGTTTCAGGGTTAAGGCGTTCTCTCTGGTGTGCCTCTGGTCCATTCTTCTGCATTGATGGGTAATTTTCACCTAAGGCTTTGTAAGAGAGATCCAGTTTTGATGAGAGACTTCAGTCCTCTTCCCTTTAGAGAAGTGATTCTCTGCTGGGTGTGATTTTGTCCCACAGGGGACATATGGCAATATCTGGTGACATTTTGCGTTGTTGCTTATTTTGGGGGTAAAGTTACTACTGGTATCTAGTGGGGAGAGGCCAGGGATGCTATGAAACATTCCACAGTGCACATGACAGCACACCCCAAATGAAGAATTATCTGGTCCAGAATGTCATTGGCGTCTAGATTGAGAAGCCTTGCTTTAGAGGGTGCCCTGCACTATGCTTAAGGGGCTGGGTCTGAGTTCCAACTTTACTACATACTAAGCTATCCCTTCAGCAGCCTCCCTGTGCCTTGGCTTCCTATTTGTAGCTAGAGATTGGAGTAATAATAGTTCATCTACCTCATAGGTTTGTTGTGAGGATTAAGTGACTTAGATGTCAAGTGCTTAGAAGAGTCTCTTGGGAGGCACTGTATAACTGTTAGCTCTTATTTATGATCTCTTTCTTTGCCTTCATTACTATCTTTTATCTTTTATCACATTGGGTAACATACTTGTATTGATTTTGTACTTTCATTTAAAATGTGAAATGCTTATATACAGTTTGCGCAATGACTTGAGAACTTTTCTTGTCTGTATTTTTTGACAGAAGGGAAGTAGGATTGTGGGAATTGTACTTATGAGAATTTGACTGGTTTGTTCACCACTACAGATTCTGATGTTTAGCTTTGTAATTTGTCACCATCATTAGCCTTTTTTATTATTCTTTGAAACTAGGGTGCTAATCATGATATTTGGTTACAGTGCAGTGCTGGACTGGATTCAAATGAGATGTCTCCACAGGAGAAAAAAGATCAGAAGAAAAATGCCATTGAGAACATAGCCAATGAGGCTGTGAATGTGCTGTGGAATATATGGTAAGATGCTTTTCAAACACAGCCTTTAGCTGCAGCGCTTCTCCTCTTTCTATTCACCTGTATAGGAAGCTCAGTTTCCCTGGTAGGCTTGTAACTCCATGATGTTGATGCTTGGTAAGAGGGACTATCAGGTGACCTTCTCAGTCACTTCTCGTAGCATCAATCCATTTTTTTACACCTCTTCTCTACAGTCAGTGCTGCTGACAAAAATAAGAGGAATCATAACTGTTAGCACCTGCTATTCCTCTTTCCCATCACGGCCCACAAGCCCTAAGTAGCATTTGTCTTATACTGGTCAGGCTCTGGCGCAGTAGCTGCTCTGGTTTGATGTCTGGAATGAGATGGGGACCACAGACTGTGACTGGTGCTTTACACTCCTTCCCTGGCAGCCACCATCTGAGTGGGAAGGAAGTAGATGCCTAAGCAGAGCTCCTCGGCCCCATGCTTGGAAGGGGATGGGGGTGGACTTGCTGCCAGGGATGGATGACTGGACACACAACCTGGCTTCACTTTTTTCTGCCCCATTTTATGTCCCACATTTCTAGCAAGATTCTGTCATAGTTCCTTATCTTCAGCAGTGATTATAATGGTGACCTGAAAGCACAGGTGTTTCTTAGAATACAAGATTAGTTGGGTCCTGAAAAGCTGCCTGCAGAGCAATCTGAACTTGCCTGTTACTACATTTTAAACAAGTGGATGCATCCCACCAGAAAGATTGGGGAGATCATATCTGAGGAAATGGCATTTGAGCAAACAGGCAAATGCTGTGCACCAGATAACTTTAACTTATATAAATTGTTGAACTTGGAAGTTTAAAAAATTTTAATGAAAAGAGTCTGGGGCCGGGCGCGGTGACTCACGCTTATAATCCCAGCACTTTGGGAGGCCGAGGTGAGAGAATTGCCTGAACCCACAGGTTCAAGACCAGCCTGGGCAAATTGGTGAGACCTCATCTCTACAATAAATCAAAAAATTAGTCAGACGTGGTGGCACTTGCCTGCAGTTCCAGCTACTTGAAAGGCTGAGGCGGAAGGATTACCTGAGCCTAGCAGGCCGAGGCTGCAGTGGCCATGAGCAGTGTGCCACTGCACTCTAGCCTGGGTGACAGAGTGAGACTTCAACTCAAAAAAAAAAAAAAAAGAGTCTGGATTTGTCTCCAAGGTAATTTCTCTTTTCTGAATGCTGTGAGCCCTGTCTGTCTCATTTATAGTTACCATAGTGCTTAACATTTTTATTTCACTATTTATATTTTAAATTACCTTTACACATGTATATCTTGTCTTTCTGACTATACTGTGGGCTCCCTTAGTGCTGCAATAACTAGATAGATAGATTGCAGGCAAAGTATTTTCCCTAGATAACATTTAATAATTTAGTCGGCTCTGTTAGCTGTTAGTGTGTTATGTTTATGTGATATGTATAGAGGAATACCCTTCTCTTAAAACATGGAGGATTACTGTAATAGCTTTGTTTACCCTATATTTAGTGTGTATGCTTATTTATAACATTGACATCTTTCTGGGTCTTTTAGTAAAAGGTAGTATAATTTCAAAAATATTTATTATTGCAATTTCTGTTACAGATTACAAATTCTGCTTGATGAAATGATAATTAAAGTCTAAAAGGAATGCATATAATTTTATTTTCTTTTATATTTGTAGGTTTTGTGTGATAAGTATAGAGGCCCTTTATTCTTACTTTAGCTTATTATCATTGTGGTGTAGTAGAAAGAAAGAACAATGGGTCACATCCAAGGAACCCGGGTTCTGGGCCTGGCTCTACCACTAACAAAATGTGTGATCTGATGGATCACTTGACTATTTGGAGCCTGCGTCTTCTTGTCTGTGAAATGGAGAGTTGAATTAAATGATTTCCAAGATCTCTTTCACCTCTGGCCTTCAGTAGGGAAACTGACATCATGATAAAGAGATTGATTAAAATGTCTCATTTGTGCCGGGCGTAGTGGCTTAAGCCTGTAATCCCAGCACTTTGAGAGGCCGAGGTGAGAGGATTGCCTGAGCCTGCAGGTTCAAGACCACCCTGGGCAACATGGTGAGACCTCATCTCTACAATAAATACAAAAAATTAGCTGGGCATGGTAGCGTGTGCCTATAGTTCTGGCTACTTGGAAGGCTGAGGTGGAAGAATCACCTGAGCCAGCAGGTTGACGCTGAGACTCCAACTAAAAAAAAACAAAAGGTGGGGGTGGGTCTCATTTGCTAGAAATAAAATACAGGTTGTCAGTTCGTATGTACAGTGAATGTGAATGGGCGTTAGTTTCTTCATCTATAAAAATGGTGGGTGTTTGACTCTAACTCTTCGGTTTATAAAGCCTAATTTGTTTTTTCATGATTTCTTAATGTTAAAATGTGAATAGTAAAACTTTTTTTTCCCCCTTCAATTTAGTGAATGCAGTAGTAGAGCAGTATCTATATTCAACAAAGAAGGGTGTTTGGAGATTGTATTAAAGTATTTAAGTAGGTTTTCCACCAATGTTGACCTGGCTATTTCAGTAGGTAAGTGAAGAAAAGATGATCTATTAAGTATGTGTAGCCTTATTCAAAAATTTTTATGCAGACATAGCATGTTTATTCTAGAGAGTGTTTTTTTTCCTCGTATATAAATGTATAGCTGAGTTCTGTTTGTTCAGAATCTTTAAATCTGTGATTCATACTTTACTTATGTAATTTTCCTGCTTTTGGCTCTGAAAGAGGGAATGTAGATTATGTAAGCATGTGCAGTTTCTAGTCTTTTACCATTCTTAGAAGCCTTTATCAGTTCTTAAAGTCTTCAGCTCTGTTTACTAAGAAACAGTAACACACAACTACAGGCCTTTAAGCCAAAGTTAACTGGAATTTAGACTTACTTAAATGTCTTGTAATATTCTCTCATACTTTCAGCAGAAAACTGATTGCCTGTATTTTTGTTTTTATCTTTTAGAGACAGAGTCTCGCTCTCTTGCCCAGGCTGGAGTGCAGTGGTGTGATCATGACAATCACGGCTCACTGCAGCCTCAACCTCCCAGGCTCAGGCAATTCTTCCACCTCAGCATCCCAAGTAGTTGGGACTCCAGGTGTGCACCACCACCCCTGGCTAATTTTTTGGTAGAGATGAGGTTTTGCTATGTTGCCCAAGCTGGTCTCAAACTCCTGGGCTCAAACAGTCCACCTGCCTCAGCCTTACAAAGTGCTGGGGTTACAGATGTGAACTACCACATCCAGCCTGGCTAATTTTTTAAAAAGTTTTTTGGTAGAGACAAAATTAAATAAATAAAGACTGGATGCAGTGGCTTACTTCTATAATCCCAGCACTTGGCAGGCCAAAATGGAGGACCACTAAAGATCAGGAGTTCAAGACCTGCCTGGGCAGCATAGCGAGACCCCATCTCTACGGGAAAAAAATATTTTTAAATTTGGTTTTGTAAAGACGGAGTCTCACTGTGTTGCCCAGGATGGTCTGGTCTGGAACTGCCAGATTCAAGCAACCTCATACCTTAGCCTCCCGAGTTGTTGGGATTGCAGGCATGAGCCTAGGTGCCTGGCTGAGTTTTTTTTCTTTTCTTTGTTTTGTTTTTTTTGAGAGAAGAATGAAGTGATTGAGGTTTCATTTAGGCCTGTATCCCTTCTACAAGGTCAGGGCAGCAAAATCCAGCAGCTTCAGTAGCCTTGGCTCCCCCACCTTCTCTTTATTGGGCTGGAGAGCCATTGGGTACCCTCAGCTCAGTGGGCTGTGGGCGGAAACAGAAACCAGAGGGTGAGCTGCTCAACATTATCTTGGGTGAGACTGGAGAAATGATTGATGGCGGGTGTTTTTTTATACCCATCATCATGGTGGGCATCCTTTTCTCCTGGCAAGGGAGATGTGTATTCCCCTTACTGGTGTTTCTCTTGGCTCTACCAGATAATTTTAAGAGAACAGAACAGGGAAAGAAAGTAGTGATATAAATACTACTGCAAAATTTAAAAAACAAAATTTTAAATGGAATCTTGGTGTGAGGTAGGGGATTGTGAGTAAATGGGTACTTTAAAAACAGCTCAGTTGTTTTTTAGGAGATTGGTAGGTGATATTTAATCCCAGAGGACAGTTTTTATTACAATAAGAGAATTATTTCATACCTTTTTTTTTTTTTTGAGTCGGGGTTTCACTTTGCTGCCCAGGCTGGAGTGTAGTGGCATGATTACAGCTTGACTTCCTGGGCTTAAGTGATCATTCCACCTCAGTCTCCCAAAGAACTGGGGCTACAGGCATGTGCCACCATGCCCAGCTATTTTTAAAAATTTTTATAGAGACAAGGTCTCGCTGTGTTGCCTAGGCTGGTCTTGAACTCCTGAACTCAAGCAGTCCTCCTACCTCAGCTTCTCAAAGTGCTGGGATTATAAGTGAACCACCACACCTGGCCAAGAACTTGGATTGTCTTTGCAGTAGCAGTCACAGCTTATCTTGACTTTTTGCTGAAGCAAATTAGTCTTTTAATGAAAATATATGACAGTTAATATATGTAGATATAAATGGATATGTATACAAATTTATTTTGGGAACTGAACTAGCTCACAGCAATAGCATTTTGACTATTTGGATAGGCATGATCTAATATTTTACCCATCTCTTAGTTTGCTCTTATTTGTATATAAAATAACTTTTTTTCTTAAAGAACTATTGCTTCATCAGAAATAACCCTAACTTTTAAGGTCATGATGAATTTAAAGAAAGTTAGAGTGACCCAAAACCTGGGGCTTATTATCATAAACAGAAGTACTTTATGAGTGTGCTTCGTTACTGTTTGCTACTGACCCTTGATAAGTACATAAATGGAGGATAAACTTTTGTAAATGTTTATAATAATTTGAGATTACCATGACATTAATTGCCTTTTTAATTGTATCTTATAAATGTATACTTCTGTAAAGGATTAGAAATTTGAAAAGAAAAATG
Organism: Tarsius wallacei; assembly: GCA_963574415.1. Taxonomy (NCBI): domain Eukaryota; kingdom Metazoa; phylum Chordata; class Mammalia; order Primates; family Tarsiidae; genus Tarsius; species Tarsius wallacei. Next base: position 37,992 of record CAUYQG010152595.1, read on the forward strand.
ATCATTTATAGCATGGACAGTTTGGGAAGCCTCCTTTGCATACACCATCCTTGAGATAAAGCAGACAGAGTCCACAGAAGCCATGTGTGTCTAGAGAAGTGGTAGAGATATGCAGACTTGTTCAATGAGTTCTACTGGTGTAAGTTATTCCACACAGAATTCATTGGTTTCTAAATACTTATTTTTTGTCTTATAGCATATTGTTTGCAGACAGTAACTGAAGATAACCCAGAGCTACTGAAATCTTTCAGTACTGCAGCATTGCATGTTCTGGAATCAGCAATGCTTTCTCCTGTCACTTCCATGGAATACCTTCTGTTGAAGACACTGATAGCAGGTAAAATGTAGCCTTAGGAAATAGTGTACCTTTTTGGTGACTTGGAATGGAGAGAGGCAGGAGCCAAAGTTTCATTATTCCTTCATTCACCACAGCAGGGCTTTCTATGCTATGTCTGTTCTGAAAATCTTAATATTTAAGCAGAGGCCCTTAATTCAAGTAGTTGTCTATAGTTGTGAAGACTTCTAGAATAGATTTGTAATTTTATTTACTTATTTTTAAAATTATTTATTTATTTATTCATTTATTAAGAGACGAGATCTCACTATGTTGCCCAGGCCAATCTTGAACTCTCTGGCTCAAGCAGTCCTCCTGCCTCGGCTTCCCAAAGTACTGCGATTACTAACAGGTGTGAGCCACCACACCTGGCCCAGATTAATTTTCAGTTTACCAAACTACTGTTATCTGATAGAGAAGTGCTGTTTTCAAGATCCCTTCTTATTCATGAACCAATGATTTCAGAAATTGGCCACTTTAGTTTTTCTTGAGTACTTTGCCACCGATCCTTTTCTCTCCAGAATCTCTGAATATAGAAATAAGTAATCTGATGGTCTGTTTAGTAGTGTGTGTTTTATTCCGTTTTGATGTGTATTTTCCTCTTACCCTTTGGCCTTGCAGAGGTAATTTATATGGAGGTTTTGTGTTTTATTTTTAGTTTTAACTCATTCGCGACCACTGACATGAATTTATATCATTCCAAATTCTGTTCCTGGTTGCAGCTGACGTGAATTTACCTCATTGTAGAAGACTCTTTTTGGGCTTATAATCCAAATAAAAATACAAAGTATAGCATGCTAGTCAGAGTGGTGTCTGGGGCAAATACTGAATATGTCTGCAACTTTCAGCTGTATTGTGAAAAAGATGACAATTTAGAAATGACCATTTCACTTGTGCTTAAAGACAGAAATTTGGGGTAACCAGCTTCAGATTTTTATTTTCACCCATTCTCAGTATCAGGAAAGTAAAAAATGTGCCAGTCGCGAAGTTAATTGTAAAATTACACATAAAAATTACCATCTTAATCATTTTGAAATGTATAATTCTATGGTATAAAGTACATTCAAATTGTAGTGCAACAAATCTCCAGAGCTCTTTGTGTCTTACAAAACTGAAATGATGCCCTTTAAGCCACAATTTTTCCCATTTTCCCCTCCCCTCAGCCCTTGTCAACCACCATTCTTTCTGTGACTTGAACTACTTTAAATATGGCATAGAGTTGGAATCATATAGTATTTGTCTTTTTGGAACTGGTTTGTTTCACTTAGCTTAATGTTTTGTGTTTGTTTTCCATCCTCTTATTTTGAGTCTGTGAGTGAGCATAATGTTTTCACATGTCATCTATGCTGTAGCGTGTGTCAGAATTTCCTTCCTCTTTATTGCTGTATAACATTTCATGATATGTAATAATACCATCTTTTGTTTATCCATTCATCTATTGATGGACGCTTGGGTTACTTCTGCCTTTTGGCTATTGTGAATAAGGCTGCTGTGAAAATGGACATAATTTGTTCAGGACCCTTCAGTTCAGGAGGTGTTGTATTTTTGTAGTCACTTTTTAAAAAATTAATCTGGGCTGGGCTCGGTGGCTCAGCCTGTAATCCCAGCACTTTGGGAGGCCGAGGCGAGTGGATTGCCTGAGCCTGCGGGTTCGAGACCAACCTGGGCAACCTGGTGAGACCTCGTCTCTACAATAAAATTACAAATAGCTGGGCATGATAGCATGCATTTGTAGTTCCAGCTACTCAGAAGACTGAGGCAGAAGGATCACCGGAGCCCAGAAGGTCGATGCTGGGGTGGCCGTGAGCATGCGTGCCACTGCACTCCAGCCTGGACAAAGGAGTGAGACCCCAACTCAAAAAAAAAAAAAATAATCTTCCTTCTTAATGGTAGCTTCGTTTCTATTTTGATAATCAGAATACCAAGAACCTGCTCTTTAGTTTGTACATGAGACCTTGGAATTTTAGTACTTTCCATTCCACTCTTGGAATAGTAGAGGCTACCAAGGAAAGCAGCTTAGGTGAAGATGAAAGTGAGGCAACTCACTTTGTCATCTAAAAAGAAATTTGATCAGTGTTCTCTCGGTCTACTGACACAGTATATCAGAGAAAAGCAGCGTTGTATGCCAAGGAAGGGAGATTGTGAAGGGTTGTAACAAAGGACACTGCCTCTGTCCAGTACTTTTTGACATTTAATAAAAACTGAACAGAGGCAAAAGGTCGAGATTTTTTTGAAATTACACTTGAGTGAAAAAGCACGTCTTGTGGAAGCTAAACTTAAATAAAAGATTTCACAGGCAATTCTTATCCTTATGTTCATTTTTTCCCAGGTACAATTTGGAACCTAAAGGACATTATTCCATGCAAGAGTCAAGCAGAAATTATAAATGCCATACTGAAGATCTTATCTGAAGTTTTGAAAATGGATGCTGGTAAAACAGTTATTCAAATGAAAGAGGCTGAAACTCAAAGGTTAAAAACTGCTGAAGACACTGAGGAAATATTAGAGAATGCTAATGGTGATTTGATTGAAGATGATGAAATGGAAGAAATTCCTTATAAAAGAAAAGTCAGAAGGAAAACATTTCTTTCAGATTTACTTCCAGTAAGTCAGATTGATTCTCTCAAACACAGATTAATACGGGCGTTTTCTTTCAATAGGCATCCTTAGCTTTATAGAAAAATGTTATAGCAAAATTAGCTTTAAAGTACATTTCAGTAAAAATTGTTCATATTTTCCTGTTGACCCTCATTATAACATTAGAAACCTGTTCCCAAAGAGGAGAAAAATCTCTTGTCTAAAATAATATTTTTACATGCAGGAGAAGGTTTCAAAGATAGGATAGACTTACCTTTTTGGAAACATATGATCATCTTCTAACTCTTTGTCTCCCTGCTTCTGTTACGGACTGTCTGCCAGACTGTCTTTAAACTGAAGGAATGTGCTTTGCTTGGATTGCCCCTGGCATTCTTGTCTCTTTTAGTTCAATATTTAGCCTTATCAAGGTGGCAAGCCAAATCTTCATTTATCCACTACTGAGCAGAGAAGGTTGGGTGATTGTGAGGGATGGGGTGATTATGGCATACTTGTGCTGGCCGTGTGATGTTGGGGCGAAGGTGAATGATCTTGGGTACAGGAATCATTTTGACTAAGATATTCAACAGAGATGGAGTCATACTTTGGGAGAACATTTGTTAAGGAGAAAGGCAGAGTGAATAGTGAGTTAGGCTTCATTCATTCATTCATGTACACATTTACTGCGCTCCTAATGTATGGCAGGCACTGTGCTAGATGCTGGTGATAAATGGTGAGGACATATTTCTAATCTTTAGGAACCCCCTCCATGTTGGGAAGACAGACACATAAAGCTGTGGTTATAAGGCTTGTGCTAAGAACAGTGATGGGCTGTGCACAGATTTCTAAGGGAGTAGTTTCAGTAGACTCAACACATGTGACTCAGCCCTAATGGGAGAGCAAAGACTGTTAGGGGGCTTTTTAGACAAAATACCTGAGCTGTCTTAAAGGATGATGTAAGAAAAAGCAGATTAGGTTAGATGCGGTGGCTCACGCTTGTAATCCTAGCATTTTGGGAGACCAAGGTGAGAGGATTGCCTGAGCCCACGGGTTTGAGACCAACCTGGGCAACTTGATGAGAACTCATCTCTACAATAAATTAAAAAATTTGCCAGGTGTGGAGGCACCATGTGCCTATTCTAGCTACTTGGAAGGCTGAGGCAGAAGGATCATCTGAGCCCTGCAGGTCGACACTGTGGTGGCAGTGAGCATGCCGCTGCACTCCAGCCTGGGCAACAGGTTGAGACTCCAACTTAAAAAAAAAAAGATTTTGTTGTTTAGAGAGAACTCAGGCAGCTGGATGGAGCCAGAATATAAGGGATCTGACAGCAGGAAGACCAGGCAGGTAGCTGCTGAAGAGAGATGACAAAGCCCGACTGGGAGGATGTGACTTAAGTCCTTTCACACGTTCCTGGATTCATGATGTCTTGAGAAGCGTAAATTGATGGTGTTTTAAAGAAATCAAAATGTGTGGATAGAACTGACTCCCCCCACCCCAATGAATAATCTGTGGGTCCAAACCATTGTGTTAAGTCCTGGGCAGATACAGAAATAAGATAACCATCCTGTTCTTGCTCACAAGTCCTTTTATTTTAAGACAGGTCTCACTATGCTGCCTAGGCTGGATTTGAACTACTGGGTTTATGCAATCCTCCCACCTCAACCTCCTGAGTAGCTGGGACTACTGGGGTACACCACCATGCCTGGCTTTGCAAGTCTTAAAGCAGCTTAAGAGTCACAGCAAGCCGGGCTCGGTGGCTCAGCCTGTAATCCCGCGCTTTGGGAGGCTGAGGTGAGTGGATTGCTTGAGCCCACGGGTTCGAGACCTGCCTGGGCAACTTGGTGAGACCTCACCTCTACAATAAATCAAAAAATTAGCCGGGTGTGGTAGTGCACGCCTATAGTTCCAGCTACTTGGAAGGCTGAGGCAGAAGGATCGCCGGAGCCCAGCAGGTCAAGGCTGCGGGGACCGGGAGCGGCCACTGCACTCCAGTCTGGATGACAGAGTGAGACTCCAACTCAAAAAAAAAAAAAAAAAAAAAAAAGAGTCACAGCAACACACAGGGCTTTTTTTTTTTTTTTTTTTTTTTGAGTAGGAATCTCACTGTCACCCAGGCTGGAGAGCAGTGGAATGCTCACAGCCACTGCAGCCTCGACCTGCTGGGCTCAGGCAATCCTTCTACCTCGGCCTTCCAAGTAGCTGGAACCACAGGCAAGCACCACCACCACCATGCCTGGCTAATTTTTTGTTTTATTGTAGAGATGAGTTCTTGTCAAGTTGCCCAGGCTGGTCTCAAACCCCTGGGCTCAGACAGTCCTCTCGCCTCTGCCTCCCAAAGTGCTGGGATTACAGGAGTGAGCCACCACGCCCAACCAGAGCATATATTAAACCCCAGATGTATTCCTTGTCTCACTTGTGCCTCTAACTCAGTTTGAGTAGAATTTTAAATCAGTGAAGCAGCCCAGTGTGATAGCTAATACCTGTAATCCCCAGCACTTTGGGAGGCTGGCAGGAGGATTGCTGAGCCGCTGTCTCTTTAAAAAAAAAAAAAAATTCAGTAAAGCATAGCTGTGCACCTTGTCCTCCAGAAACAGTGTTTATAAAGGACCCTAGTGGCAGC
>CAUYQG010152597.1:0-12475 GCA_963574415.1 Tarsius wallacei
ACCTCAGCCTTCCAAGTAGCCGGAACTACAGGCGTGTGCTACCACACCCAGCTAATTTTTTTATTTATTGTAGACACGAGGTCTCGCCAAGTTGCCCAGGTTGGTCTCAAACCTGTGAACTCAGGCAATCCTTTTACCTCAGGCCCAATATTTTTGAAAGAATGGAAAGATGAACTAAACAAACTTTAAAAACTGAAACATTTCTTCTTTGTTCTACCGTCTGTACACTCAGCTGCATCATGGTCTCTTCTGTCTTGATCTTTGGTTTACTATACACAGCATGCCCCAGGCCTAGCAGGCAGCTCGCTTACCCAGCAGCTGATTGCCCGTGCTGTGTTTCCTGCTGACACACATTTACTTCCCATCTGTCCTGTACAGTCATGACCAACATATGTTCCCTGATTAGTCAGTTACTTTATATCCCAGTTCTGCATAGGAAAACCTACACTGTGGGAGGAGTGCCTGGAACTGGTTTTAAGTATCCTTTATCCCAAGTGGTCACGCATATTCCCTTCTCATTTGATTTTGAATAGGCTTATATGCAAGGTTGCTGGTTTATCTTTCACAAAGATTCCGAACCTCGTATATAAGTTCTGATCATTTCTGATTATTTTATGATGTTATTTCTTCCAGCATGTGCAATCTTTGCCAACAGAAAAAATCACCAAGAAACCGATTCCAGACGAGCACCTCATTCTAAAGACCACATTTGAGGATCTGATTCAGCGTTGTCTGTCTTCAGCCACAGACCCTGTATGTATTTTTTTCTCATGTTTTGCTTAATTAAAACAATCCATTATGGAGCTTTCCTTATAATTACTGTTTCAATTCCTACATGATATATTTCTAAACAGTTTGTACAAAAGTCATAAAGCTAGCGTTTGTACATTTTGTACTACATATAGAAACACATTTAGTTTCTTTTTATATATAAATGTACTTCATCCTCACAATAACCCCATGAAGGGTAGATTTGTCATTTTTATTTCACAGGTGAGGAAATTAAGGCAAAGCGCAGTGAATACTTAAACTCAGAGCCAGCTTCAGACCCAGCCAGTCTGGCGCCAGAACTCATGACCCCAACACCATGTGGTCCTGCCTCTTGTCGGCAGGCTTGTGTATGTTTGGCCGTAACTAGGACACAGTAGTAGTGTGTAAGAAACCCAGATTGGTATTTCTTTGTTAGCTTACATCGAAACTTCTTAAAAGTAGATGGATCATTTTCTGAAACTTAGTTAAATGTTTTAGATATTGGAGTCATTCATATTTAAAACAATTGATTTTGCAGTTTTCTTAGAGGATGCCTGTGTATTGGTAACAATGGAAATTCCACAAAGCCAATCTTGTTTTAAGTGAAATTTTATTTTCTGCCAACAAACATTGAATATATTTATTTAATCATTGGAATTTGTTGTTTCATCAGACATTGAGTATTAATGCCTGCAGCCTTCTCTTATGGTGAGCAATTCCCTGGAAAGTGTTAGGAAAGCTGAGTTTAAAAAAAAAAAAAAAGAAAGCTGAGTTAGCATCAGCCATATTCCCTGGAATTCTGGGAGTGATGGAAAGACTGAGCTGGAAGCCAGAGAGCAAATTAAGCTGATAACCAGATGCATGCTAGCCGCTATTCTCGCCCCTGAACCAGCAGTCCACAGTCATTCAGACACAGAGAGGCTCTAAGGAGAATGTGGCAGAACTCCAGTCCTCCAGGTGGGCGTTATAGACAGTTTGGGAAGATACAATATATGGAAAAGCTGTTATTGACCATACCTCTTGTAGATCATTGTACTGTCACTCTTCTGGGTGACTAGGAGCTTGGGCAGAAGGAACCACAGAAGACAGCTATTCCAGTGATCCCTATGGTTAGTTGGGGGAGAAGGTCTAGCCTTCTGTCCAGCTGCCCCGCCCCCTTGGGCAGGACTTCTGTTTGTGGCCTGATGGGATTAGCTTTGAGCAGGGACTGAAAGCTTAGCTTTCTACAGAAGTCCATTGTGATCCATAGTTGGAAGAGTGTTTGTAGTGTGGGTTTATTCTTTCTTCACTGTGGTTCTGTTTGGACAGTGCTGAGCAGCACAGCGTGGTCGGAAGACCGTCCCTACCACTCACAGCTCCTCCAGGCCTGCCAGCCTCCTCCTCAGACACTCCAGGCACTTCACACTGGGCCTGGCAGTGCTACCCTTCCCCTGGGATATCTCCCCATGTGCCTGTGCAGCTCACTCCCCCTTGCTCAGACCTCTGCTGGGCAGTCCTGTCCCCAGTGGGCCTCTTTGCTGCCCAGCACTTCTGGCCCCTTCCCCTGCCAGCTTTCCTTCAGCACCTGTCATCCTCTGACGTACCATATACTGTCTGTGAGCTCCATGATACAGAAGACTTGTCCCTCGTACAGCACATAGTGGACACTCAGTAAATATGGAAAAGTGTCATTTCTTTTGTAGTCTGGATCATTACGTTAATCACAATGTGATTTTAAAACTTTTGATTTTAGTTTTAAAATAGTTTCTCTCGCTATATTTACAATACTAGGATAGAGAGGAAAAATGTTTTATAAAAAAAATTCTGTCAATATGCTTATAGTAAAAGTAAAAAAATTTTTTTAGCTTAAGAACCTATTATACTATTTCCCTCAGTAATCTTACTAAAATTACCAAAAGGTAATTTTCTTTTTTCTTGGTGCTTTAAAGGCTAAGAAACAAACAGGATTAGACATACCACACGTGACTAAGTTAAGTTTCTTCAGTCTACATCTGTGTCTTTGAGCACTTGTCAACTGCGGACACTGGGCTAGACTCCCCTTGCTGGGGCTTACTGGCTACTGCTGCCCCGGATGCCTGTGGACATGGCAAGTGGGATATGCACACACCTGTGCAGCGAGCTTACAGTTCATGTGGGACCCAGCCAGCACTCTGTTCTGTACACGGGAAGGGGGTCTCATCCATTCACCCCCTTAACAGATCCCTGACTTCCATTCTCATAAGCTGGTTAAGGTTTTTCCTTTGTTTTTCTTGTTTTTTTTCTTTTTACTTTGAATATGTGGGGCACAATTCAGGGTTAGTTATACAAATGTTCATTATGCAGGTACCTTTGTTGATGAGGTGTGCCCCCCACCCCCCAGCAGTTTCCCACTACTGCCAATCCCTTTCTTATAGTATTAAAATAGTTGTTCAAGGTCCACTTATGAGTGAGAACATGTGATACTCAGTTCTTTGTTTCTGTGATAGATACTCAGTATTAAAGACTCTTAAGCTCATCCAAGTTGCTGCAAAGTTCATAATTTTGTTCTTCTTTATGGCTACGTAATATTCCATCATGCATATGTACCATTTTTTAAATTCAGTCCTCTTTCGATGGGCAGCACAGTTGGTTCCATGTTTTTGCTATTATGAATAATGCTGCAACAAACATGCATGTGCAGGTATCTTTTTCATAAAGTGATTTGAGTTCCTCCAGGTATATTCCCAGAAGGACGATTACGGGATATGGAAGGTCAATTTTTAGATCTTTTAGGAATCGCCAAACTTTTCCACAGAGGTTGTACTAGTTTGCACTCCCACCAGCAGTGTAGAAGTCTTCCCTTTCCCCCACATTTTCTCTAACATCTGTTGTTTTTTGAGTTATTGATGATGGCCATCCTGACTGGAGTTAGGTGTGTGAATTTTTTTTGTTATTTTCTTTTGAGCTGGAGTCTCACTCCATCACCCAGGCTGCAATGCCATGGAACACTCACGGCCACCCCACTGTTGACCTGCTGGACTCTGGCGATCCTTCTGTCTCAGCCTTCCGAGTAGCCAGAACTACAGGCGTGCACTACCACTGCTGTCTTTTTTTTTTTAATTTATTGTAGAGACGAGGTCTTGCCCAGTTGCCCGGGCTGGTCTCAAACCCATGGGCTCAGGCAGTCCACTTGCCTCAGCCTCCCAAAATGCTGAGGCTATAGGCTGAGCCACTGAGCCCAGCCTCAGTGTGGCTTTAATTTGCATTTCTTTGATGACTAGTGAGGCTGAGCATTTTTTCATGTATCTGTTGACTGTTCGTATATCTTTTTTTTTTTTTGAGTTGGCATCTCACTCTGTCACCCAGGCTGGAGTGCAGTAGCATGCTTACGGCCACCCCAGTGTCGACCTGCAGGGCTCTGGCGATCCTTCTGCCTCAGCCTTCCAAGGAGCCAGAGCTGCAGGCATGCGCCACCATGCCCTGCTAATTTTTGATTTATTGTAGAAACAAGGTCTTGCCAAGTTTCCCAGACTTGTCTCTCTCCAGCCCCTCAAAGTGCTGGGATTACAGGCAGAGCCACCAAGCCCAACCCAGCCCATATATCTTCTTTTTTTTTTCCTTTGAGTTGGAGTCTCACTCTGTCGCCCAGGCTGGAGTGTAGCGGCATGCTCACGGCCACCCTAGTGTCAACCTGCTGGGTTCCAGCGATCCTTCTGCCTCAGCCTTCCAAGTAGACGGAACTACAGGCGCATGCTACCACACTCAGCTAATTTTTTGATTTATCATAGAGATAAAGTCTCGCCAAGTTGCCCAGCTGTTCTCGATTCCGAGGGCTCAGGCAATCCCCTCACCTTGGCTTCCCAAAGTGCTAGGATTACAGGCTTAAACTACCGCACCTGGCCTCCGTATGTCTTCTTTTGAGAAGTGTCTATTCATATCTTTTGCCCACTTTGTAATGGGGCTGTTTTTGTTTTTGTTTTTTAACAGCACGTTTGAGTTCCTTGTAGATCCTAGATGTTAGACCTTTGTCAGACATACAGTTGACAAATATTTTTTCCCAGACTGTGGGCTGTCTTCCCACTCTCTCAGTGGTTTCTTGGGCTTTGCAGAAGCTTGTCAGTTTGATAAGGTCCCACTTGTCTATCTTTTCTCTTATGGTCTGGGCACTTGGGGTTTTGACCAGGAATTGGTTGCCAGTTCCAATTTCCATAAGGGTGTCTCCTGCATTTTCTAAGGTTTTTATAGTTTGAGGTTTTACATTTAGGTCTCTGATCCATTTAGAGTTGATTTTTGTGCATGGTGATAGGTAGAGGTCTTGTTTTAATCTTCTGCATGTGGTCAGCCAGTTTTCCCAGCACTGTTTACTGAATAGGTTCTCCAAGGTTTTTCTTTATAAGATGAAGCTGTTTAGCATCTAACATGTATGTATAGCACCGTGCGATGGGGCAGGTTCTTTGGGTGAAAGTTAAAGTTCCAATGTAACATGTTTTTCTTCTCCTGCAGCAAACCAAGAGGAAGCTAGACGATGCCAGCAAGCGCTTGGAGGTTCTGTATGATAAACTGAGGGAGCAGACAGTAAGTTTTGGGGGAAAAGAGGATTTACAATCTTTTCTCCCTAGTTGCTGTTAAACATTGGCACTCTTCCTTAATGCACTTGGGGCAGAATTGTACTGACATTCGCAGAATGGGCTGTGCTCCAGCTGTCCAAATCACAAACATCATGCACCGAGGATGAGAGGGTATGGGAACGTGTATGTGTGTGTGTATGTGTGTGTTTGTGTGTGTGATTAACCCTTCTCATGACGAAGAGTAGAAATACAAACCTGTCTGGACTGGCTTCGAGGGGACTGACCTCCTACTGTTCACCACCTATGGCCTGTGTTTCAAGAAGTTTACAAGAGCAGGCAGATACTGTTCTTCAAGTCCAATCCCTGGTGCTTTCCCCTAGAACAGCTGTTACGCAGCAGCCACAGGATGAGTAGGCCTGATGCTGTGCCGTGAGGACCACTGCAGGGAGGAGTCGGCTTATGATTGCACTCTCCTCGCCTCTGCGTTTCTCTCTAGAATTGTCCTGTTTTGCTAATGCAATCCCTGGGATAGGAGAGGAAGGACAGAATGGGAACTTCCTCTCTTGCTGTTCTTCAGCACTCCACTACTCGTTCCCCACATCTAGTTCCATCAGATTAAGTAACGTTTCTCTCATTTGAACCAAACTGGAGAAAGTTGATGTAACAATGGAAGTAGTATGGCTGTGATGGATCCAAAGTAACATTTTTCTCACCAGCGTGGTGGCTCACCCCTGGAATCCCAACACTCAGGAAGATTGCTTGAGCACAGGGGCTCAAGACCAGCCAGAAAAACAAAAAGAGAGAATGATTGTGTACATCTAGATGAGTATATGTTAAAACATTAATAAAAAAATGAGACCAAAATAAAATGGGCACATATGCCAGTAATGATGTGGAAAAAAACTACAGGTGTAACAATCTTAAGAAATGACAAGATTATAAAAAGCAGTTAAGGATTGGTAAATTGAGGGCACAATGGAAGTGGACCAAAAGTTCAAGGTCTCAATTGTGGATAAGATTTTAAGTAAACTGCGTCCTTGGCAATATCATGATGAAGAATTTAATTTCCTTCATGTGCATCAGAAAAATTTAAAAGGATATGAGACTAAAATAATTGGATGCCCAGATGCAGTGGCTCATGCCTGTAATGCCTGTAATCCCAGCACTTTAGGAGGCCAAGGTGAGAGGTTTGAGTAAGCCCACAAATTTAAAACCAGCCTGGGAAACTTGGCAAGACCTCGTCTCTGCAAAAGAATAAAAAAATTATCCAGGTGTTGTGGCATGCATTTATAGTCCCAGCTAGTCAGGAGGCTGAGGTGGGAGGATTGCTTGAGCCCAGCTGGTTGAGGCTGCAGTAAGCCATGGTCATGCCATTGTACTCCAGCTTGGGCGACAGAGTAAGACCCTGACTCAAAAAGTAGATAAATTAATTAAATAACAGGGGCTTAAAGCTCTCAACAGCATTTTAGCTTTGGGGAGGAAATCTGGCTGCTTTTCTATAATAAAATATCTGGCTTATTACACATATATAATTCATAAATAACATCTTTATATAAACCGTTCTGTCATGGTTCTGCTTAATAACTGTTGCTTGGTCCAAGAAACTACTTTTAGACACGCTAAATGGTTTGTACATTTCAACAATGCTTATGTCAAGTTTCGTTAAACATCTGGGTTTAATGTTTGCAGAGGGTCTCAAACTAAGTTCTTTCTTAGTTCTAAGTTCTTAGTTTAATCTTTCTCTTGGTTCTACCTTTATTTCAGCTTTCACCAACAATCGCCAGTGGTTTGCACAACATTGCCAGGAGCATTGAGACCCGAAACTACTCAGAAGGGTTGACCATCCATACCCACATAGTCAGCACCAGCAACTTCAGCGAGACCTCTGCCTTCATGCCTGTGCTTAAAGTGGTTCTCACCCAGGCCAAGAAGCTGGGTGTCTAAAAGGACAGCTGCCCTCCTGCTCAGCGTTGCCGTCTTTCCAAAGAAACACATTAAGATAAAATGACAAGACGTGGACCAACCCTCATCCGCATGTTTCCATAGCAGCAGCTGAGAGTATTTCCACTGTTCTGCAGATAAACTCACCTGGAACTGCTCAGAACCCTGGTGCTTTCTTTTTGTTTTAATCTTTTGTTGCCTGTGATGATCTTCCTATTCTGCAAATAGTATTTCCTGGATTATACATAGTATGGTTTTCTGAAATATTCTGAGCAACGTGCTGTTTAAACCTCAGTATACTTCTTAGAAAAGGGGGCATCTGGTTATGCACACAGCAGAGCGAAAACTAAACATCTTTCCTGTCCTCCCTCCTTCCTGTCAATCAGATTAAAGTATGTAATCCCATTGAATGTATATGCAGTCTTTTTAAAAAAAATCAACCACCACTCAAGCCTATCGTCCCAGCACTTTGAGAGGCTGAGGTGAGAGGATTGCCTGAGCGCAGGGGTTCAAGACCAGCCCGGGCAACCTGGCGAGACCTCGTCTCTACAACATATCAAAAAATTAGCCGGGCGTGGTAGTGCACACCTGTAGTTCCGGCTACTTGGAAGACTGAGGCAGAAGGATTGTCTGAGCCCAGCAGGTCAACGCTGGGGTGGCTGGAAACATGCCACTGCACTCCAGCCTGGGCGACAGAGTAAGACTCTGACTCAAAAAAAAAATAATCAGCCATTCACAATTTCCTTCTTGTATCTTCAGCTTTACTCTGGTCCTGAACACAAAGAACTACACTACAAAACTGCTACATAGGTTTCAGGAAGTACTTGTGGGAAAGGGATCATCAACTTGAAATATATGTAGGGAGAGACAGAGTGTATTCATCTGTAGGGTCCATTGGGTTTTTTTCTTTTTTTTTTTCCTTTTCTTTTTTTTTTTGAGTTGGAGTCTCACTCTATCGCCCAGACTGGAGTGCAGTGGTCGCTCCTGGCCACTGCAGCCTCGACCTGCTGGGCTCCGGCGATCCTTCCGCCTCAACCTTCCAAGTAGCTGGAACTACAGGCGCGTGCTACCATGCCCAGCTAATTTTTTGATTTATTGTAGAGGTGAAGTCTCGCCAGGTTGCCCAGGCAGGTCTTGAACCCGCGGGCTCAGGCAATCCACTCACCTCAGCCTCCCAGAGGGGTTTTCGTCTTGTCATAATGTTTTTAATATTCTGTTATGAGTTTTAAGACTAAAATGTATTTATTGTATAGTTAGAAATTTGTGGCCAGGCTCGGTGGCTCAGCCTGTAATCCCAGCACTTTGGGAGGCTGAGGCAAGTGGATTGCCTGAGCCTGTGGGTTCAAGACCAGCCCAGGCAACTTGGCAAGGCCTCTACAATAAGTCAAAAATTAACCGGGCGTGGTCGTGCACACCTGTAGTTTCAGCTACTTAGAAGGCTGAAGTGGAAGGATCGTCTGAGCCCAGCAGATTGACACTGGGGTGGCCATGAGTGCCCCACTGCACTCTGGCCTGGGCAACAGAGTAAGACTCCAACTCAGAAAAAAAAGAAAGAAATTTGTTCACCCATTTTTTTAAAAATTGCCTAGAGCTTTGCAGTTTAAATTCAGAAAGAAAACTTTAATTTCAGCCTCCTGAATCAAAGCCAGACATTTCTGGCCAGTTTTTCTCTCAAGTGATTTTATTATAGTCTGTCTTAAGAACGTTATGGTAAACAGTAGAATCTGGAGGAGAATGAGATGCTAATACTGTTCATAGTTTATGCATTTTTACCTAAGGAGGGGTAACAGCTCTAAAGTGAGCCCTGGGGTAAGAGCAGTTCCTCAGTGTTGCAAGAACCTGAGCAAAGGAGTTTGTGGCAACTTCTCCATCCCCTTTGCTGGAATTCCTGCCCAACCAGCCAACGCTCCTTTAAACACAATTAACACTCGGTTCTATAGCTCAGAATAGCTTTGGAGTTCCTCAACAATATATGTGTCTGCTGGGGTCTCAGGAAGGGCCTGGTCCATGGCCCACTGAGCCCCCGTGAGTCTGGTAGTGCGAGTCGGGTCCCTGCTCAGGGAAGTCACAGCTGATCCTCTGGACCTGACTTGAACAGTGGTGTCGGCTCAAGATGCCATCTGAACACTAGGCTGTCTTCTGGTAATTTTAAAAATTCATTGCCATTATAGTTAGGATTTGTTTGATGGCTACATGTTTATCCTGCCATGACCCTGGCATAATTTGCATCGTTTTACAAAGTCCCCAAAAGCTGAGAAATAAGTTAGGTGGCAGGCAGTACAGCCCTGGCCAGCCCACAGGCTATGTGTGTGAGTGTGCAATCTCTTGGCCACTGACATCTGCGTAGCTGTTCTCTCCTTTTTTGTTGCAGCACTGTGGTTTCTTCCTACAGTGGAGCCATTTCTCTGTGTGGCTTTATCGTCTTGGAGAAGTTTCATATGAATGGGTGGAGGTAAGATGAGCTGAACCCAAGCAGTTTTTGTTTCTGAAGTATGAAGATAGGACATTATGGAAAGAGAGTAGTTTGCTTTTAAAGACATTTTCTTTAAAAAAAAAAGAAAAAGAAATTTCCAGCCTGGGCAACTTGGCGAGACCTTGTCTCTACAATAAATCAGAAACTAAGCTGGGTGTGGTAGCACCCACCTGTAGTTCTGGCTACTTTGAAGTCTGAGGCGGAGGTGGCTGAGAGGCATGCCACTGCCCTCCAGCCTGGGTGACAGAGTGAGACTCCAACTCAAAAAAAAAATAATAATTTAATTTGTAAACGATTTATTTCCACTGTTTTCCATTTGGATGACATTACAGTATGTCCCCATACAATTCAGGAGGTTCTGTTTAAGGCTTTTCTTTTTTTTTTTTCAGTTGGAGTCTCACTCTGTCACCCAGACTGGAGTGCAGTGGCCATTCCCAGCCACCGCTGTCTCGACCTGCTGGGCTCCGGCGATCCTTCCGCCTCAGCCTTCCAAGGGGCTGAAACTACAGGTGCACGCTACCACGCCTGGCTAATTTTTTGATTTATTGTAGAGATGGGGTCTCGCCAAGTTGCCCAGGCGGGTCTCGAACCCACGGGCTCAGGCAATCCACTCACCTCAGCCTCCCAAGGCGCAGGATTACAGGCTGAGCCACCGAGCCTGGCTATTTTTTTTTTTTTTTTTTTTGAGTTATAGTCTCACTCTGTCATACAGGCTGGAGTGCAGTGGCAAGTTCACAACCACCACAGCCTCGACCTGCTGGGCTCAGGTAATCCTTCCACCTCAGCCTTCCAAGTAGCTAGAACTACAGGTGCACACCACCACGACTGACTAATTTTTGATTTATTGTAGAGATGAGGCCTCACCAAGTTGCCAGGCTGGTCTCAAACCTATGGGCTCAGGCAATTCTCTCAACTTGGCCTCCCAAACTGCTTGGATTATAGGTGTGAGCCACTGTGCCTGGCTTTTTTTTTTTTTTTTTTTTGTGTTAGAGGCTTAGTCTGTCACCCAGGCTGTAGTGCAGCGGCACGCAGACAGCCACCTCAGCCTTGACTAACTGAGCTCGGGTGATCCTTCTGCCTTAGCCTTCCAAGTAGCTGAAACTACAAGCATGTGCCACCATGCCCAGTTAGTTTTTTTTAACCCACTTAATTTTAAATCAAGGGAAGGAGTATGAAGGGGCTTGTGGGGGTGTGGGGGTTGCCAGCAGATGCAGTGGGATCTCAGGGATTGTTCCTGGTCCTCTTCATGCCACCTCTTGGGTTGGCTGGGGTGGGTGTCCCCTTAGGCGTGTGTTATGGACTGCTGTGAGGCTGATGGCCATGGTTCATTTGAGCAGTGCAGGGGCAGGAAAGAGTTGGGAGCAGAACCATCCCCTGGTGTTGGCGTCCAGGGAGCCTGTGTGTGCCCCAGGCTTCCCAAGTCCTCATGCATCCTGGGGACAGGAAGGTGCAGTAGGTCCCTGGTGACCAGCTGTGTCCCGATGAACAGCTGTCCAGAGGTTACAGGGAGAGATGATGACCAACACCTTTTTATAACCGTGTATCTCCTGATAGGATCTGGGTTCACCTAGAAGTGACTGCAGAGCCACCTGTGGGTGCTGCCGCGGGATAGACTCCACATAGAACTGACGGGAAGTTTCAACCAGTAGCACTTGCACGTTAACACACACCCCTCTGTACTGTCATTCCGCAGCTGCGTCCCCAGTTGTCATCTCGGGCTAACCTGCAGGGGTGTTCACACGTGCTAATGATGTTAGCAACAGCAGATTATTCAGTAAATAAGGGTGAGAGTGACTGTGCAGACACACTTAGCGATTTGCTCTTGCGGATAAATGCCCCATCTTTACACAGTGCAGGTTGCAGAGAAGAAGCAACACAGCTGGCACTGTGTTTCCAGGTCTTCTCATACTGGGTTTCACTGGTACTGCCATAACTGTTGTGCTCTGTGCTTTGGCGGCCAAGTCTCTCGGGCTCGTGTCACATTGTGTGCACATGTGCCTGGTTGGGTCAGACACCACGCACTTCAATTTCCAGCTGTTGGACTTCGTTCCCTCTGGGAGGTGTGGAACGTGCGGGGCTTGAGGTGGCTGAAGTGAACCTGAGAAAGTTACTAAAATCAACACAAGGAGGCAGATATCCATTAACCTTGGTGCATATCTTTCTGCCATCTGGATTAATGTTTCCAGAGATCTGCTAAAGTATTTACTTAGCAAACAGCACTAACATAGTTACACCTGGAACCGCAGAATGACCTTGGACAAACATCGTTGCTCAGTCGTGTCTGAGATCATTAATGGGTCCGAACTCCTTGCTGAGTGTGAACTTGGCGTTTGGCTGACGTTTCATGGCCCAGAAGCCTATTGTCAGCCTGCCTCTGCTTTGCCTTATAATTTCCCCATTCTGTGGCCTTTCCAAAGCTGCTTTTTGTGTGTCCGTGGGCTTCCACTGTCTAAGCGAAGGCATGGGCTTCAGGAGTTGTATGAGAGAGAAAGCCTGCCTAATTCTAAAAGCTACTAGGACTTTTTGTTTCTCTATGCAGAGTTAAACCTAATGAAATGTGTGCCTCCACCGTTATCTCATAATGTGCCTGTCTCCACCATTATCTCATAACTTTAAAGGCTACTGCACTTCCTAGTTTTAGAGAGTGTCATCCTAGTGTTGCTACTGACGTGGTTCAGTAGAGACTCTGTCCTAACAGATGCGTTTTCAGGTCAGCAACGGAAGTCAGTAGAACCTGTCACAGGACAGGATGGGTGCAAGTTTGATATGAAGAGGAAAGTTTCAA
>CAUYQG010152605.1:0-47281 GCA_963574415.1 Tarsius wallacei
GCGCCTGTAGTTCCAGCTACTTGGAAGGCTGAGGCGGAAGGATCGCCGGAGCCCAGCGGGTCGAGGCTGCGGTGGCCGGGAGCGGCCACTGCACTCCAGTCTGGGCGACAGAGTGAGACTCCAACTCAAAAAAAAAAAAAAGTCCTTCCTGACTTAAAGGATTGTCAGAAAATGTGCTTCTCTGATAGATATCTTAGATTCTCTAACAGCATCATATTCACTCATCTGGGCCTTACAAATACTTTTGCCTAGTTATAGAAGGATGGCAGAACAAACTTTTGCTATCAAATCTGTACCTATAATTCAGTGAGAAAAGTGATGGGCCCTTCTTCACAGGGGAATCATGTTCAAATCATTTTTTTAAATCCCCAGTAAGATTATATTGCAAATCTATTACTCTCAAAGGTGCAGAGGATTTTTTTTTTAACAGTTCTGATCTTCCCAGAAGTATTTGTTGGTGTTGCCAGAGAATTGTGTCCGGTAAATAAGTGACATGAACTCTTTCATTAGCTACTTGAAAGTTGTGAAGGGTTTTGAAAATATAAAGTGAACAACAGCAACAACAACAACAAAATCCACAGCTTTGGATCGTGGATATGATTCCGTAGGTAGATGGGGGCTTCTGCCAAGTGAACTAGGGCGAATGATGAAAGCTCAGCCCGATCTAGCCAGCCACGTTAGGGTGATAAATGGCAGCACATTAGATATGTGTTAGCAACAGGATATGGCAGTGAAAAAGGCCAGGTTATTTCTGGCTGTGCTGCACAAACAGCATCTCATCACCAAGCTGGGGCTGATCAAATTTTCGTGAGGCAGCATCTGGGATGCTGCCTTGAATTTGGACACATGTGTGCCAGAAGGATAGACAAATGGGTGGGAGTTCCAAGCTGAGCAACTGTGGTGATTTAGGAATCAGACGAGGCAAGTTCAGGAATGAGCATGGAAATAGAGAGGTGCTGACCTTTTCAGAGATAGGATGATGTTAAAGACTCCTTAGGAGCTGGTGTTGGTTTGATATAGTGCATTTAGAGGGATGACTCAAGCATTTTCAGATAACAGATCATCAAAAAACAGCTCTAAAGCAAAACTAAACGACTATTTGTTTATGGTCAACTGTGTTTTAATCAAGGATGCTTGCTATAATGGGAAGAGGAATGCAAAATAATAATAGATTATGTAAGTCAGGTGCTTTTGATTGGTTGATTGGAAAGTCAAGTACAAATATTAATATTAAACCTGGGAAAAAAGTGAGTGGGACTTTACAGTTATCTTAAAAATTCAAGTGTGAAATAAAGGAATTACTTACTTTCCACAATAGTATAGGCAAGCATAGCAGAAACAAATAATTTAGGAAATGCAGAATGTAAACTGGATGTCAGGGAATATTTCTGCAGTGAGAACTGTTGAGCCATAGAATATATTCCCGTAGGAAAATGGGCTTGAATTTCATTTGGACATTTGATCCTGACAGAATTGAATGTGTATCAGTAGGGAAATAGGCTGAATATCCCTGTAGGCATTTTTCATTTCTCTTTTCTCTGATTCTGGGCCCTGTTGATCTCTTCACCTGCTGTGATCAGGAAGAAATTTCATCTTTTGTTTTTCTCTACCTGGGCACATTTCAGATGCTTTGCTGATTGACAGGCTAAAAGTGGAACTTCATTGCCCTAAGGTTGACCTGGCACCATCCCTCCTGATTTTGTAGAATTACTCCCCTCTGTTTGAGATACAGTGTTAGGATCCCTCACTGAAGATGGTTAAGTGTGATAGAGTGGGCTGATATGTATGAGGTCAGTGTCTTCTTCAAAGACACTAATAACCCAACAGGGTTGCAAGCTGACCTCCCTGGGGTGCTTTGGGAGTGACTGACAGTCTTATTTTTGCCTCTTGCCCCAGGACCTTGCTTTCAAGGAAAGGGATATTTAGCAGACTAGGTCACTATAGATTCATACTGTGTCCTGTGGAAATGTGATAATTTCAAGTTCCTGGATGGGAAAGGACTGCTGCAGAAAACTTGACTCCTTATGGTATGGCAGTGATATGTGGAGTCTTTACAATGTAGAGTGTCATGGTGTAAACAAAGAAGTAAACTGAAAATGCAAACTAAAATTCAAATTTACTACAGGTGGTCTGCATTTTCTTGTTACAAACTACTCTGTTGGGTAAGATTGTTTTCTTAGCTGGGCATTCAAATGCCTCCATAATTTGGACAAAGTCCACTTTTCCAGGTGCAGTTTTACTCTTTATCTATGGAATGCTGTGTTCCAGTTAAATCAGTCTTTCTCTCTGTCCTCTATGACTGTCCTTTCTAGCACCGGTTGTTTTATTTATGCCATACATCTTTCCTTCTATCCTTGCTCTCATTCCTGAATACCTTCTCTGATGGGCTGCAATTCTCTGTCTAATCTATGATGCACCCATTGATCATTTTCTTTCAAGAATTCATTGCATTTCTTCTTTTTACTCGTCATTTGACATATCTAATAGTTGCATTTTTCTTCCTCTATCGAATCTACATCTTACCTTTTAAATCAGATTAAAGGTTCTCTTGGGGACCATTTCTGAAATGTCTTTAAATTTCTCATATGTCTTTAAATTTCTCACAGCTTTCGTACTTTCATTTTTTAGCTTTTTTTTTTTGAGTCAGAGTCTCACTCTGTTGCCTGGGCTGTAGTGCATGCTCATGGCCACTGCAGCCTATACCTGCTGGTTTCAGGCAATCCTTCTGCCTCAGCCTTCCAAGTAGCTGGAACTACAGGCATGCGCTACCATGCCTGGCTTATTTTTGATGTATTATAGAGATGAGTTCTCACCAAGTTGCCCAGGCTGGTCTTGAACCCCTGAGCTCAGGCAGTCCTCTTGCCTCAGCTTCCCAAAGTGCTGGGATTATAGGCTTGAGCCACCGCGCCCGGCCTGCACTTTCATTTTTTAAATTCGTTTTTCAACTGATCTTTAAGCCTTTTGAGAGAATGGACTATAGTTTATTTAGTATGTCTGTCTCCTCTTCACCCTCACAGAGTTTGGCAGCATGCACCTAATAAATATGTCTTGAACAAATGAGTAGTTGATACTCAGTACACATCTTTTGATTGGTTGATTTAAGATGTGCTATAGGCCAAATGTTTATGTCCCTATTGCATTCACATATTTAAGTCTTATCCCTAATGGGATGGTGTTTGGAGACTGAGCCTTTGGGAGGTGACTAGGTCACAACAGCAGAGCCCTCATGCATGGCATTAGTGCTGTTAAAAGGAGTCCCCTGGGACTCCCTCTCCACTTCTGCCATGTGAGGGTTTGGTGACAATATGACCATCTGTGGACCGGGACATGGGCCCTCACCAGATGGCAAATTCGCTTGTGCCTTGATATCATGAGGTAATGTTGGCAAGAGAAACCACGAATAACTGAGACAGTCACAACGTTATTAGTTTATAACCAGTGCTCACTCATTGATAGGCATGGTTTTCATCATGGGTATGACAGAAATAGATTTGGAAGAGTGGTGAAAATGTGATAGTAGGTTAAGTTAAAATAAACTATCCAAACTCATCTTTCATTCTTTGGAAAAATATTTAAAATTTAAATTTTTCATTTTAATTTTTTCTCTTTAAAAAAGTGTTCCTTCTTATCTTGCTGTAAGTGAAATGCACTTTTATCTTGCTGTAAGTGAAATGTACTTGCAATAAATTAAATCCATCTCTTTCACTGATATCTATGGTGTGTAATTACCTTCTTTAAGTTTTAAGTCTTTCTGTAGAATCATCGGAGCTGCTATTCTATCATTCTTTGGAGTAAATGCTAGTTAATCAGAATATGCATTTCACCAGAGGGGCAGCTTCCAGTGAGTGGTATGGAGGTGTTTCTTCAGAGAAACAGAAGCTGTTGTGTGGTGTTGTGTGGTCTTCTGGGAAACAGGGTGCTATAGAAATATGAGGCTTTTATTATAGCTCCCAGCCTGCTATACTGAGCCTTGCTAACATCATTGATGATTATTTTGCATAATCAAATAATTAAACAAAAAGTCATATTAATTTTCAGCTCTACTTGAGATGCAAGAATCAAAAAAGTTGTTTGCCAAATAGGAAGGTGCTAAATTGGTAGGAGAAAATTTTAGTTTCGAGTTTCAAAGGACTGTTACAAATAACATGGCATTAAAAAAAGACCTTACCAAAAGTGCCTTTTAAAGACTAGTAATGTCACAAGAGGAAACATTTTTTTAAAGTCAGAAAAAAGAAACTACAAAAATATGAAATTAAAATAGCTGTAATTGAGTCAGTTTATGGTTATAAATTACTTCTGAGAGCCTCAGTTTGAAGATGCCAAGCTAGTTCATGGTAATTAGTAGAATTTTGCCGTGGTCACCAAGTCTTCATATTATTGTTGCTGGTCAAACAGCAGTACTTTTGCCTTCTTTCTCTCTACCTGGTAGCAACTGAAGATGATGAAAAATCTTGTGAAAAGGGTAAATGCAAACTTTCTGAAGTGAAATAGGGACATTTAAAGCACTCACATTAAGAAAAGTTTGCATTTTTAATATAAAACAGTGTTTTAATTTTCCTCTCCCTACCTGTAAACACCGTTCTGATATGTGTGGAGAGCTGTTGTTCATTTTCTGGGATCATTAATCAGAGAATTCGAGATATGAGGAAGGATATGCAATGAAGAGCAATGCCCCTTCCTCTGAAATGAAGACCTGGAGGCAGCCAGAGGAGCTGGGGACAGTTCTCATCTGTTATAACCATCCTGCTTCAATTTCATCTGTGCTTCTCCATGGCCAGCTGGTATGCAGATGGGGAAGGAGCAGTTCACAATATCAAAGGAGCGAATGCATAGGATCCCAGAGCATGGTTGTCATGGGTGGATTGAGATTACTCTCATCCAGGCCCCATGTAATTCTGGAGGCAGTGTGTTTTACTGCTTAGTCTTAAAAAAAAAAAAAAAAAAATATATATATATATATTTTCAGTGTCTATATAAAATACGCACACACTGTATTTAAAAAGGGAAAGGAAAGGAAAAGGCCATCTGCTCATTCTGTCCACATTTTTATGGGCATTTAATCTGACAGCAAATCACTTGGGATTTGTATAGAACAAATGGGTGCTAACATTTTATGAAATAGGGGGATAACCAAAACTTTCTCTTCAGGGATTGGTGCTTAAAGCTCCCAACTCAGCAGATGTTTTTCGTAATTTTATTTTAAATTTACTGCATATGTACATGGTGATATGACAATTAAATTTATTTTTAAAAAGTCTTTAAAAAACGTTAGCCTTTTCCGACTTTATGGGAGAGATTAATTCCTTTGTTTTAGCATGGATGTTTTTCAGAATAGACAGTGGCATCAGAGTACACCTTAGTCAGACGACTCGTTCTCACAGTGTGGTCCCCAGACTGACTGTATCTGCACCACTTGGGAGCTGGTTAGACATTAAAATTACAGTGTGTGTCCCAGGCCTGCCGGTGGAGAAACCCCCAGAGGATGGACTCTGCAGTCTGTGTTCAGCTTGCCCTCCTGGTTCCTCTGATATGTAGGAGAGCCACGGACTTAGACAGTAGCCTTTAAAGAAGAAATGCTAGTGCTGTTACAAGAAATGTCAGCACCTAGGCTCATTCATGCTGATTAACATGACCTGAGCCAAACCACAGATACATCATTTCCTTCTACCCTCACAACACTGCCAGAGCCTGCTATTATGATTCCTGCGTGCAGATGATGGCACTGTGTCCAAGCTCATGTTTGGTAAACAGTGAGCCAGGCTTAGAATCTTGGTCTCATTTCAAAGTGTATTCTCTTAAGTACTATCACAAGGGAAGATTTAAAACAGAATGAATTTCAAGTGACTATTCTTGTGACTTTTTTTTTTTTTTTTTGAGTTGGAGTCTCACTTTGTCACTCAGACTGGAGTGCAGTGGCTGCTCCCGGCCACTGCAGCCTCAACCTGCTGGGCTCCGGTGATCCTTCCACCTCAGCCTTCTGAGAAGCCAGAATTACAGGCATGCACTACCAAGCCCGACTGATTTTTTTTTTTTTTTTAATTTATTGTAGAGATAAGGTCTCGCCAAGTTGCCCAGGCGGGTCTCGAACCCTCGGGCTCAGGCAATCCACTCACCTCAGCCTCCCAAAGTGCGGGATTACAGGCTGAGCCACTGAGCCTGGCTTCTTGTGACTTTTTACAGTCACGTATGTCGTCAATTAGGAAGGCACCCAGGAGTTCAGCTGCCAGTTGGGTGCCAAGAGCAAACCAGAGCCTAAAACCAGAACTCAGTTCCAGCCGCAGCCCTGCCTTTGCCCTCTCACTCATTTGACAGCTGACTGAACAGGCCTCCCCTGGGAACCTTGATCCCTGAGATGACTACAGTTTCTCTGTAAAGTGTGCCACCTATTTTACAATGAGAATCTTCATGTCCAACTGGAAAAGTAAACAAAGTTGAGTGACTTTCACAAGGTCATTATCCTCTTTCAATGAGAAAGCTATAGTTTGCGTCTGTTCATGTGTGTTGGAAGGCTGAAACTCTGCTACCCTCCTATTTCAGTACATAAAGACATATGAGGTCTGACAATCAGATTCGCGAACCATCCTAGAAAAAGTGCTACATACCTCATTGCTGAGTGTCACTACAGTCACTTTTGAAGTAATCCGCTTGGGAAGCTATACACCGCTGCTAGCACCTAGTCCTCCTGTCAAAGCAGTTTTGGAACTCCTTTTCTGAAATGACCATCAGAACTGTTGTCATGTTACTCTTGATGTCCTGAATGTTATCAGACGTCTTCCTTCCAATATTTCCTTTATCTTCGGGTAAAGAAAAAAGTCATTGGGGGCCAGATCAGGTAAGTAGGGAGGGTATTCCAGTATAGTTATTTGTTTACTGGCTAAAAACTCCCTCACAGATTGTGCTGTGAGCTGGTGCATTGTCTTGATGCAAGAGCTCCTTCAGGACCATTTTTGCACACACCTTTCTCATCCCAAGATTTTCAGTTAAGATTTTCCTGTTTCTCTGTGGACATTTATTTGGTCTCCTAAGCTTCTCACAGTCAGCTGATGATTTTGATGTACAATTTGATTCATTTTTTTCAATGTTTTCCTCAGTTCTGCTTGTTACTGGCTGTCATGACCTCTCTTCATCAATAGTGCTTTCTCTCCCCTTGGAAAAATGTTTAGTCCGTTTGTATACTGCTGTTTTCTTCATGGCATTATCCCTAACATGTCTCTGATTTCACTTCCACTCTTGCCAAGTTTAATAAGAAATTTAATATTTGTTTATTCCGCTAATTCAAGCTCTGACATTCTTGCGACAGCACACAAAAAGTTGCAACAACAATGAATGCCACTCAGCAAGACACTGCCACACATTGACATGAACACAGCTGTGAGACACTGATATACCAAGGCTATGAAAACTTAATGAGTTGTTTGTACAGCACTGCCAATGAAAGTGCATGGTGGCAAGTCAGACCTCATACAGGCCGACCAAGATGCAAAAGTTCCCCTTTGCTGGCATTTTATGTAGGGATTTATTTGCAAGCCTGAAGCATTTCGTGGGTGTTTACCTTTGCTGTTTGTCACAGCAGCAGTCATGGTTCTGTCCATCCCAAGCCTTGATTGATTAAAAAGCCACCTGCATCTGTGCTAACCAGAGCCCATCCAGCCATTCTGTCTAGGCCTGTAGATAGCCCTTTGCTGTTGTTTATTTTTATTTCATTTCATTTTCTTACCTGTCATAAAAAGTTGCAATCTCTTTAACTGAATTATTGGTTCTTGGACATTGAGGACAACTTCTTTGTGTTTTTTCTGTAAATTGTTACTGTGTCTTTTTCATAGCAGGTGCTTAATAATTTCATGAAGAATTAATATTTTGGCTCTTCCTTATCTTGCTGTTTTTTTCCTGTTCTTTTCATTCCTATCCTCTGCATGTGATTCCGTTTATCTTTCATGTTTATGATTCTTCTTGTTACCTTTCTTTGCATTTGCCATTTCTTTAGTGCAGATACATTATTC
The DNA here is from genome assembly GCA_963574415.1 of Tarsius wallacei. NCBI lineage: Eukaryota > Metazoa > Chordata > Mammalia > Primates > Tarsiidae > Tarsius > Tarsius wallacei. The sequence continues at coordinate 8,001 of CAUYQG010152605.1, forward strand.
TTTTTTTCTCGCTAAACTTATTGTCTACATTAACAATACAAAAATTTAGAATTAGAGCTAACATTTATTGGGCATGTTCCATGCCCTACTATGCTTAGTACTTTATATACATTGTCTAATTTCAACCCCCTACTTATAATACCATTGTTATTCTTAGTTTACAGGTAACAGAAATGGGACTTAAAAGGCTAAATGCCTTTCCCCAGCTATTAGTAGTGAGGCTGAGACACAAATTCAGCTTTGTCTTAATTCCAGTTGGACATTTAACCAATGTAGTATATTGTCTCCATTGTTTTCAAAAGACATATAACCCTTTGTTTTTGTCTGCTTTGCTTTGGTATGGTAGCTTACTCAGATATTAGGATTAATCTACTTATTGTCATTTGGGAAAAAAAAATATGTAGAGGTTGCCAGCATGCCCTCCAAGCCAGAAGCCCACATCTGGAATCGTGGGTGTTCCACTAGCAGGCCTTACATGGGGCCGTACTGGGCTGCAAGCTCTCAGGCTAAGAGGTATGTCACATGGCTCAGGCCGTCTCCTCACACTAGCGTCAATGGTGTCTAGACCCGAGCTTGAGTGCCATTTTCAGTAGATTCCAGTGCAAGGATAAAGACAAGTTTTTATCCACAGTCCCGTCATACATGAGGGCTGTGCCAGCATCTTCCTAGATAAGTTCCTTCCCACTGGTGCCTCAGTTCCTTTCAGGATCTCAGTGACTTTCTTCATTTGTACATAAACGCTTACTATGTATGTTCACTCTTTGCGTTTGCTTGTTCACTTGTGTTGAACTTCTAGTTCTGGGTGGATCTGAGCATGTAGTAGGGCAGCTTCCTTATTTTGACAGCGCTCCCTTCAGACACTCCTCAGAATCCTTTCTTTCTAGAGCCAGGTTGACAGAGGGAATTGAAAGCAGAACAAGGAAGTTGAATTTGTGTTGTTCTCCTGTTTCTATTTCCATAAACTCTGCATTCTCAAACTAATTTCTGAGAACCCAATCACCTCTGGTTCCTTTCACTGCAACCCTAACTTAGTGACTTGACTTCCATTTTCTCTAAATGGAAATATTTACATGTATTTCAGAGGATGCCCTCTGGCTTAATTAATATCTCTAAACTGATTAGAGAGTGTAAAGCGGTGTTTAAGTGCTGATTATATTTTAATTACATTTATAAAGGTTAAAATATAGATAACTCAACCATCATTATCATCATTATTTAGAATTTGTATACCATTTGCATTTCCTAAGTGCTTTATTCATGTAAATTAGCTGGTCCTCCTGGCATTCCTATAAATTATGTCAGTATTATCCTCTGAATTGTTGCCATTTTCAGTTTATAGTTATTATTTTTATTTTAGACAGCTACAGCTTGTTAAAAGTGTGGAAGTGACTAATAGCTTTAAAACCACTAAAGGTAAAGCATCCTTAAATACCCTTGAAAATGAGTCGGTGCTGGGAACTGCTGAGATGGCTGCCAGTCCAATATTGTGAATTCAGTTATTTTCTTTATACAGCTTTGATTTTTCTCTTCTCCCTTCTCCCACTCCTCTGTTTATTTTGTATTTGTACAGGTATGTGCATACATTGTGTGTATTTTTAAAAAATTTTTCTGAACTAAACATACCTGTGTAATCAACACTTGGGTCAGGAAACAACATATACAAACATCTCTGAAGTTTTCTCATCATTTGTCCATCCCATCTCTATTTGAGTGTAAGATTGTCTTACAGACTACAGATACAAAGACCAGTATAGTTGGAATTACAGTTGTAATGAGTTTTCATGCTCAGATGTTGCTTCAGTTTTGAAACTCATTTCTCTGTGTGTTTCAGAAGTGTTAATCTTACTAGTTGAAAAATGCACTGAGTAGTCACAGAAAGAGATGTACAAAGATGTGCCTCGTGAGTGATATAGACAGCATGTCCTGTTGGACATCACAGGAACAGAGTTGGATCCTTTCAGAAAGGCTCACGTGGAGGTGGGATTAGAACTGGACTGTCTGCTGGGAATGGAGCACCTGGACGGAAGAGCAGGATCGAGCCAAGAGAAGCATAAGAGGGGTTTGTGGCATGTGGTCTGAACAGGGAAGATAGTCATGTCTGGCATGTTCTGGTGACAGGGCAATTCCTACTGTGTTTGCAACAGAGGATTCATGTAAGGATATAGTCACGATTCAGATATGAGAGGTAAGTAGGGCCCAGATCTCTAAGGATCTTGAATGCCAGCTAAGGGTTTATAGTGAACTAACACATATTGAATACCATCTCTGTTAGGCACAGTGCTTGGTGCTTTTATATGCATTTGGGGCTGTGGGGCAGAGGTTAGTGGCGCTAAAGATACAGGAGCAGCCTGGGCAAAAATGGAGACCCAGAGACAGGAAAGCAGCTAGAAGACTCTTAGCGTCTGATGCGTGAGGTAGTGATACCTAGGATTAGACTTGATTCTAAAATTTGTAAGTTCAGCTACTTGAAGACCTGGTTCTCGATGATGGAACCTTTAGATTTCCTTGGTTATTCCACATATGCAGTAATCTAATGCATTAGGAGCTTACAGTAATGTCATGAGCATATAATCAGTAGATCCTACATGTACATCTCCTTACTAGGCTTGATGGGCAGCTTGCTCTGTCCTTCTGTCCACTTGATGTTAATCAATTTGGGGGCAACTACGTAATAAGTTACTTAGTATCTGTGTATGACCAGATGTTTGGGACTTGCCTGCTTGACTGAAGGTGGTGGTTTTTCTAATGCTCTCCTCCATTTTTTTCTTAGGAATTCTTAGGAATTTTTGTTTTTCTTCTTTACCACAACATGTTTAAGTCAGATAACTGAATCTAGTTTGTAGTCTCTCATTTTTTTCTCTATACTTCATCACTTTAGAAACAAAAGTCAGATCTCTTTGAATAATTACTTTTGAGCCTTTCTCCTAGTTCTACTGCTTGTTGACCATAACAGCTACTTAAGGTTTGTCTTGGACTCTCTCCTTCCCTTTCTTTACCCCTCTGAGAGGTCTTGATACCTTGTTTTGTGTTACATGATGGCTTAATAAGCTAGGTGATGAGGGAATAAATATAAGGATAGGTGGAATATATATGAAGGAGGACCCCAAAAAACTCGACATTATCTTTTGGCGAGCAGGCCCCTTGTAGTCCGGGCTTCTTCCACTGGGTCAGTGTTCTAGGAACCCATTGGCATCAGTATACCAGCCATCATTGTTGTGAGAGGCTGCATTCACTTCAGTGAATTTTTTTGGTAATTATTTCAATGTGTTTGCCCATTTCATGATGGGTGATTTATGGGTGTACCTGCTTATACCACGCTGTGTGTTCAGGAGTTTTGGACCAAAAACACATGATCCCTGTGCCCCAACCTCCTTATTCATCTGATCCCACCCCAGTGACTTCTTTTTTGTTTCCCCTGTTGAAAAAACTCCTCAAAGGGAAATGTTTTGTTGATGTGGAAGAGGTGAAACAAACAAACAAACAAATGGCAGAATCACTAGAAGGCATCAAAATTGATGAGTTCAAAAGCTGTTTTGAGCAGTGGAAAAAGCATCATGATAGGTGTATTGCATCCAACGGAGAGTATTTTGAGGGTGACTGAAGTTTAAGCATGTAAGAATAAATACACAGTCTTTTATAAATACATTCTGGTTTTTTTTTTTGACTCCCCCCTCATAGATTGGTAGATTAGTGTGCATTCTGGAAAATGAATTGTGTAAGAGAAAATAGAGGTGTAAAAAACAGAAGCAGGGAGTAAGAATGCAGAGGATGTAGACAGAAGGGTGGAGAAAGTGAAGAGGCATGAGACCTTGGAGTGAGGACACAAGGAGGCTTCCCATGAAGTCGGCTCCTACACTCTTGGTTAAGTTGTCTAGGAAGCAGAGAAGTCAGTCAGATGGCTTCCAAGCTCTCTTTTCGCCAACTAGAAGAGTTGCCATGGTTTTCAATCACCTCTCTGAGGTGTGCCTAAGATTCCAAGTTACGTTTACCATTTGTTTGCCATATTGTTCCACATGTTTTTTAATTTGGCATTCTGAAGAGATTGGGCCATACTGTAGTGGCTTTGGTACTAGTCTTGATCCAAATTTAGTTAAGTGTGAGTCAGTCAGGTATTTAAACTGTTAGTAATTTTAGTTGTCCTAAAATTTGGTTTTTCTTCGCATGGGCAGTATGTTTTATGTTCTTTAATAATTAAAGGATAAGTCATGAATCTTTTTTTCTTGAGGATTTTTTTAGATAACTAAATATATTTAATTAATACAATGATTTCTGCATGATTTTCATAGTGTTTTTGGTCTAAATTTTGATGTAAGTTTACCTTCTTCGACCTTTTAATCTATTCCTGAATGCATTATTTTTAATAGATGTAATATTTATTTTGGAACTAGAATATTAATTACCCCTTTTAAGGCAAATCACTATCTAAAAACACATTAACTGTGCCTTCACTAAGAACTTTGGTAACACATTTTCACCTGACAAAAGGGGAGTGGGCAGAAAATTAGCTAATTAAATAGTTGTTCTGGACTAGTATATAATTAAGGACTTTGCAAAGCCCTTGGGGAAACTAGAAAACTAGGGATGAATTAAATGCATGTAAGTTATCTGTTGCTATACAAAATATATGTATAGTGGAAATGAATTTTTCCTTCTGAAAACAAGAACAAATCATAATTATATTACTTTGCTTAAGTGTTCTGGACTACAGGAAATCTTGAAGTTACTTTTTGATCCATGTTAATTGTCATTAAATACCCACTTATGCTGCTTTGTAAGTGGTATAATTTGAAGACTGTTGTTGAATTACTCCTTCAAACGGTTAGTGGTCAGCAATGCTTACATTTTCATTTTATCTCTAAGGAATATATTGTGCACAATCCCCTAATTCAGTGTTTCTCAAGCCTAGCAAGCATATAAATCACCTGGGAGATCTTCTTAAAATGCAGATTTTTATTCAAGATTTGTGGGTTGGGACTAGAGAATTTGAATCTCTAACAAACTTTTTTTTTTTTTTTTTGAGTTGGAATCTCACTCTGTCGCCCAGGCTGGAGTGCAGTGGCTTGCTCATGGCCACCCCAGCATTGACCTGCTGGGCTCCAGCAATCCTTCCACCTCAGCCTTCTAAGTAGCCGGAACTATAGGCACATGCTACCATGCCTGACTTATTTTTTTGATTTTTATTGTGGAGATGTGACCTCACCATGTTGCCCAGGCTGGTCTCATAGGAAACATACGTACACACATATGCACACGTATGCCCCCCATCCTGAGCGTTTGTCATCTTGAGACACTGGAAGCTGTTTGGGACCTTTAAAGGACTGTATTCATGCCTCCTTCCTCTTCAATATCCCTTTCCCCTCATCACTGGGCTCCCATGGCGTTTGTGGAAAGACTGCTGGCTGGGCATCATGTTTGACCCAGAACTGAAGTTCTGAACTTGCCTGTGAATTGTCAAGGTTAGCAGAAATGAATTTAGCACATTATAGTAATTGGCCATTAGAGTGATGCCAACATTATTTATTGAGTCTTCTTGCCTGGTTGCCAGCTCAGTGCTGGGTGCGAAGCCAGCTGTGCTCTCCATTTTCATAACTTTCACTTATTACCATGCCAGATGCTCCACATCAAAAGGTCCTACATCATTTGCAAAAGTGTAGTCATTCTACCCCAGTATGTCTCTAAAAGCCTCCTGTTTCTCTCTTTTCCTCCAAGTGCATTACTTTGCTCGGCATTGCTTTGCTCGGGCACCATCCTTCTGTACCATCCTCCCCATCTCTACTCAGATATTTATGATTGGTCTTGTGATTATTATTCCAGATCTTTCTCTCCTCTTCCATATTTACTATAGATCATTGCCTACATGCTGACATAGATTATACATGTTAATAAATTACAAATCCATACAAATCCATAACTGGTTCTGGCCCTATTCTGATTTACTGTCCACACTGCAACTGGGATTAGCTTTCTAAATGACAAATCTGCCCTAAAAGTTAAGTCCAAACTCCTTGACTTGGCTTACAAGGCCTTCCTTGAGTCGGTCTTTGGCGGCTGTACATCTCACTTGCGTTCCCTGGTAGAGTCCTTTTCTTTTTTGCCTCCAGGCGGGCCTTTGCACATACTCTTCTCTGTGCCTAGGATATCCTTCCTTACCCCTCCTTCCCTGAGCACCTTTCTCATCTTTTACTTCTCAGCATTCATGTCAAGCTTTCAGGGAGGCAGTTCCTGAGTGCCCCAGGGAAGATTATTCCCTGAGTGTTGTGCATGTTCCTGCCTCCACAGTTTCATCCTGTGTCCTCACTGCCTAATCTTGGCTTGCCTGGGTACTTTCTCAGGCCCATGGCTGAGTCCTGTGCATAACTGTCTTCTTAGTGTCTGGCATATAGAAATATTTATTCAGTAAGAGACTAAATGGAAAAGACAGTTGAAACTTGGGTACAGTATCTTTATTTTGTCTAAGATAGAATTTACAATGTTTTTGAGGCCATGGAAACTTTATATGAAAAATCATACATTGACTTAGTGATAAAGTTTTAATGATGTATGTAGAGCAAATGGCAATAAAACAATATAATTTTATGTTAGTATGTAGGCAATGATGCATATTAAATATGAAGGAGGAGGGAAAAGGTCTGGAATAATAATCATAAGACTAGTAATAAATATTTGGGTAGAAATAGAGAGGTTGTTGAAATTGTAAAAAATAAAATTCTTTTTCCTCTTTTGGTTTCTCTATTCACATATGGTAAAATGATGTAAGTATTACCAACAAATACTGATAATAATTTTTTGTTTCCTGAATATTATTTTTCTTTGCGTTTTGGAGCAGATGCACTATTTTAAGGTAGTAACTGGATTATAATTTGGACCTACAAAAGAGGGAGGAATTGTCTTCATTTATCTATGCAGTTGTCCCCCCTCCTTCACTGGGGATGTGCTCCAAGATCCCCAGTGGATGACTGAAACTGCAGATTGTACCAAGCCCTATCTAGTTGTTTCCTATATATGCTTACCTATGGTAAAGTTTAAATTATAAGTTAGTCACAGTAAGATTAGCAATATTATCTATAATAGAATAGAACGACTATAACAGTAGGCTATAATAAAAATTATATGAATGTGTGCTTGTACCCATGCTGTCTCTTTCTCTCGGTTTCTCTTCATCTCTGTCTCTCAATATCTTATTGTCTTGTACCATGGGTAACTGAAACTGTGAAAAGTGAAACCACAGATGAGGGGTGATGATCATTTACTTCACTTAGTCAATATTTGAGTGCCCACTGAGAGCCAGACGTTGTGTTAGGTGCTGGGATAACAGGCAAGTTATGTATGATGTGAAAGGTAAACCATGTCCATAAAAACATCTGAAGTGTGAGTGAACATCGCTGTCTATAGGTAATAGGGCTTGTGGAGTGATTTACTGTTGGTGGAGCTCTTTCAGGTGTCTTGTCACCTTCCATTCCTACAACACAGATGAAGAAACTGAGGTTGAGAGTCATTTGCACAGTCCCTTAGCTACCCAGTGGAGAAAGTAAAGGAACCTTTAAAGGGCTGTATTCATGATTCCTTCCTCTTCAAGAGTCTGAACCCACAGGAGACTCTGCTTCCAGATTGCATGCCCTCTCCTTACACTGTACTCTCCTGCTTCTGTGAGCTACTGTGGAGTATCTCCTAGAACTGCATCAAATTTTTTAGAACATGACTTGAAAAATGCTCTCTTTTTGCGTGTGTTTATGGCATATATTTAAATGCTTAATAATTTTTGAGCACTGGGGATTAATACAACCTAAATTATATCTATTATATTACACATTGGGCCTCTGTTGCTCTAAAACATTTAAAACATGGTTTTACCTTTAGTGATTCCTAGAATTGTATTTTTAAATTAACTGTAAAGGAAAGGTATGTATTTTTTGAAATTTCTTTTGATTCTTTCTCTTTGCCCCTTACAATTTCCTTGCTATCTTTGATAAAATATAAAGGGTGAGATTCTTGTAGCTTACAGAGGAAATTTAGAGAAAGAAATATATTATTGGGATTATAGCACATAAATAAAATACAGTTCTCATAGTTCACTTCAGTTTAAATTATTTTTCTATCTGCTTTTGTAGAAAATTTCCATTTAGGCAACAACCACTTATATGACAATGTCTGTTGAATATGACTGTAACTGGTTTATTAAATGCACTATGCTATGTGAATTTAAGGCGTTACTACCATAGTCTTCAACGTGGACAGAAAGTGAGAGGGAACAGTCCATGTAGCGATGTCCTTAAGTATATGCCACGAACTTCATGCTTTTTGTTAGAAAGACTCCTCTGGACTGCTTCAGGGCTTGTCTACCCTTGAATTTGACGAAGACTCTTTACTTGCCAGACTTTAATTAGGCTCCTCTGAGCTGTCTTCTCAACTGAGGCTCAACCTTGGGCTTCTGTATTCATCCTTGTAGAGTCCAGTGGCAGCAAGAATCCTGCTTTGTCAATCTAATGAGAATCTCCCTGCCTTAAATATCTGTCACCTTCAATACCTGATCAAGTTCCACATCCCCACCTTTGATCCACAAGTCCTTGACCTGCATTTAGCAGGATCTTGTGAGATGAGTTTAGTAAGCATCCCCTCCCCTTGAGTCATTTCTTCTTAGTGCTTTTCCGCCCACTGCCCTCTCACTCTGCTCATTGGCTATGAATCCCACAAGTCTTTGCTGTATAGAGTTGAGCTGATCTCTTTTCCCTATTGCAGTGGTCTTGAATTAGGTCTTCCTTATTTTAACAAATATGAGAGTGATTTTTTTTTTAAAGCAGTGTCACAGTAGCAAAAACAATTCCATTAATCAAGTCTGTGATTGGAGATAAATGTTAAAGTCACTGGGGCTTAGCATTAAAAGAAAGGGATATCAGCCATATTCACATATGTTTATGTTTAAGCAAGCTACGAAGGAATGGCAACCTGGAGTTACAATGTGTGTAAGATGAAGTCCCCAGCAAACTGAAAAATGTGGCTGTGAATTATAGGAGGAAAATTTATTTAAATAAGATGCTGATAATAAATACCAGAATTACTAAACTATGGACCATTTCTTTCTGAAGGATGATTCAAGGGCATTTAAAGTCAGACTGGAACAAATACAAAAAAGAAGAAGAATTTAGGTAAAAATGGGGTCTGTGTTGAACTCCTATATTTCTAGTTGCATAATTGGTTACATTTAAATTTTTTTTCCTTTCAATGATTATGAAAAGTCAAGACTTTTACTCATTGTCATTTTTTTTAGATGTCAAACTCAAGGCTAAAAATGGTGAAATAATTGATCTGAGGTCAACTAGAACTTAAATTTAAACCTGACTCCAAAACCAGTAAAACAAGGGTAGTGATGATGATGATGATGAAGAAGGAGGAGGAAGAGGAGTGATGGGGTGATGATGGGGAAGGTGTTGGTGGTGAGATTCAGGTGGAGGTGGTGTAGTCATGTAGGTACTGGTGATGATGGAGGTGGTGGTAGTGGTGGTGACAGTGGTGATGATGGGGAAGGTGTTGGTGGTGATGATTCAGGTGGTGGTGGCGTAGTGATGTAGGTATTGGTGATGCTGGGGGTGGTGGTGATATGGTAGTGGCAGCTGCCCCTTAATTGGAATTTCTTTTGTTCTAAACTCTGCGATGGTCTCATTTCATTTACATCTCAAGGCTGTGTCCATAATTCACTACATGCCTAGTAAGTGGCAGAGCTTGGGTTTGAACCCAAATTAGTCTTACACTAAAGTCTACATACGTCACAGGAATGTTATATTGCTTCCCACATTATTTTCAGTCTACCATATGTGAATTCTGTATATTTTCACAGAATAGTGACACCTATATTCTGGAACTGTGGGGCTAAAAGATGGTTGATCTGGTACCAATTATTCTTTTCATTACCTTTGCAGATCTCAATATTCACCACTTTACTTATAAGACCAAAAGATTTTTCTGAAAACTACCATAGATAGCCTGTGTTAATTTTCAGAAATAACTATATATACAGTTGTTATATAAACAATTTTCTCTTACTGGAGCTATCTGCAATGACTGCATACAAAGAGAAGTATGATCAAGATCAGATAAACTTCCCAGTAGGTTAGTATATAGGTACATCACTGTTGTTCTCACTCATAGCTGTGCTTCTGCATTACTCATAAGGGATTGTATAACAAAACTACCAAATTCATAAATGTTTAACTGAAATATGATAACAGAATGATCAAGTTTATTGCCACTTATTGTTGAGGCTTTGTGTTCCTACTAGAAAGCTGCCTACTGAAAGTACTAGAATTTAAGCTGTGTTAGGTTTACTCTTTCATTCCCCTTGCCGAGTGTTCCTGTGGCATGAGAGAGAGGTTTGCGTGTAAAGGTCTGTGCTGCATGCTATGAGCATGGTGGTTTTTTCCCCCATCATCTTCTGAAAGTATTCCTGTGGAGTATCGCTAGCTATGTGAGATAGAATGCTGGAGGCCGACTCTCTTTGTTTATCTTCAAAATGTTGCCAGAAATGGCCAGAATAGTTGATTTGCTTTTGTTTCCCTGAGTATTTTCACTTCTAGCCTCAGAGCAATACGCATGACTTCATGCCTTCAACCTGACTTCTCTTACTGTGGAACATGGTAACAGCAGGCCTTATTCAGACACTTGACAGACTGTGGTCATTGGACTAATTCCCTCCCTTTTTTCTATGTATTTTAATCACCTCAGGGATCTGGTGCTCTGCAGGATGTTACTACTGGCCAGATTGATAAATATTGGGGTTACTTTCCCCTTCGTAGCTCAGGTCTAGTTACACTTACAGGCCTGGGAAGGGGAATTGAATGAAAGAACTGGAAACTACTAGGCTTTATTTACAGAGAAACCCATTGTCAGTTAACATTTTAAAAGAATTTTGCATTCATTGTGTTTTAATTGCGAAGTAGACTGTGTGGTGTTCTTAAGAGAATATTTAAAATTATTAACTTTATTTTACTGATAAGGAGAGACTGAGCATATAGGTTGCTGAGAGTCTCTTTTCCTTGCTAAGAAATGAAATTATATTTTACCTGGGCCTCCCTGCTTATTCCTTTTCCTTTTTCCCTTCCTCCAGACAGCCCACCCTGCTGAGGCAGGACATAGTGAGTGTACTTTGAAATGGTTTTATGTCTGTGAGCACCACACTGTTGGTCTGCAGGAATCATAATAATGTGTTGGGCGTGTGTTTCAAGGTAGCTCAGAGTCTTCTTATCAAGACTTACGTCTCACAGAATGTCAGAGGAGGGAGGGTAGAAAGCATTATGCAGTATTAGAGGGGAAAAAAGCACATTAGGAAAATTAGAGTTTTGAAGAGGGCTGTCAAGTGAACTTTAAGACTGAGGAATGTGTATCTGTGTGTGTGTGACTTTTTCTCCTGTGTGGCTGTACTACAATGCACTCACATTGTGACATATGAGTATCCACCTACTGCCTTATTTTGTTTTCTGTTTGAATACTATATCCAAGGTCACCAAAATGTGGTAGTAAAACATATCGTTTATAGTCCACATTAGCATCAATAAATACAGACCATTTAAATTGTGGTACGTCAACCTCTTTGATCTTATTTTACTAAAGTTTAGGACAGTTAGTGATGGGGTGGGACCATGGTTTTAAGAGGCTGAGGCTATTTATCTTTGGGTTAGTTAACTTTGGTCTATTTTTTGGCCACAGACTATTCCCAAAATTATGACCAGCCATATGAAACATACCCGTCTCTTGTATCAAAAGGGATTTAGCAAAATAATGTACGTAGATTAGTGTAAACTCATACTCACTTTTGTAAAACGTTGTTAAACCTCATGTCTTTCTCATGTCTTATATCTGTAGAGTCATTTTTGGATACAAAGGAAAGGTCTTAAATAGTTTATGTTAGCCAAATACAAGGAAGTTGAAGCATTGTTGTATATTCATAGATCCTCATTGTGTCACGTTATCTACTGTAGTGTTGTCTTTAATGGTTTGTAATGTTATTAGAAATAAACTCAATAATTCTTATAATTAATACAGAATAGACTAAGAATAGAGATATTCTTTGTCATTTATGCATAAAAAAGACATTTTCTATTTCCTGTGTTTTTCCTGACCTCTGCCAGTACATTAGCACATCCACACACTTGCAGAATTCTAACTAGATCTTATCACAGATTATGTAGCTATAGATTTAATGTTTTCAGGATTCAGCATCAGCAAAAGTAGGATAGTTTTTCGGTCTTTACATTCCATCTAAACATGTATTGACATTCTCGAGAAAGTCGTTTGAACAAAAATCCCATCATCAAATGCTGGAGTGAAGGCATCTCCTGGTGCAAATTATGATCAGATTATGGGAGATTTATCTTCAAGGTCACAAAAGTATGCTGGCTTTAGGGAAAGCTGTGTCACGATGTCAAGTGGAACATGCTAGTTTATTTGGAACTCATGCGGTGTTGTTTATACTGAAGTACTTAAATGTATGAGCTCACCTGCTGTCTTTCTTCTGCCTTTTAAAAGTCTTCTAAATGTGGCTTTGAAAGGAAGTGGTCAGACCCTAAACCTTAAAGTGGATCATTAAATAATAATCACCTATCTATCAGTGAGCTTGTTTATAGGGTTTGTTGCTTTTGATGGACTGTTACCTGACTGCTGGATCAAAGTTTGTCTTGCTTTGCAGTGGGTAGTCTAAACTTAAGCCTTGTTAGACTTCTAGGCTGTACAGAATTTCTGATTTGTATCTGCTGAATACCTTCAGAATTCAACTTTTTTTTTGGCCAGTAGTTAGCTGATAAAAAGTGTTATGGTGGGTTTAGGGGTGGATGTTGGCGAATTAAGCATACTTCTATTTGAAAATACTTGGGCATTTTAATATTCTCATCTTCATTTGGGGTAATGTCCAATTATTTTTTCACAGTCAGGTATACAGTTTTTTGATGTTTGTCTAATGGCAACCCACTTCTGCAACCTCATAATTGTATGTTAACCCCAAACAGCCACGGAAAATCAGTTATTCTCTGTGGCTGTAGTCCCTACTATTCTGGAGACTGAGGCAGGAGGATTGCTTAAGCCCAGGAGTTTGAGTGCAGCCTGCAACATGGTGAGACCCTGTCTCCAAAAAAGCAGAACAAATAAAAGAACAGGGCCTGGTCATAAGCCTAATCATATGACAACAGCAAAAAGTAGCAATCACAAAGAATATTTTTCCATAAATAATTTCTGAATCATATTAAAATATGAGAGGAGAGATAAAGTTTGAGGTTCTCCTTTTTTTCCATGAAAATGAAATCCGAAAGAGATTTATAGTCGTTTTATTGTCTTTCTCCAAGTAGTGATTTGATGGCAAACCCCTGGGCAAGGATTCTGTATCTTTCTTAGAAGTACTGAAGTCATTGTAGGTGCCCACTTCATGTTTAATAACATTATTCCAGGTTGAAATGTGGCCATTATAGCAGGGTTAATGCTGGTGCTTTTAGGAGTAGGGTGATTGGCATTTTAATCAGTGCAAATGTCCAGAACCTTTGTCTGAATGACTGTATTTCCAGCTGTTCCAATTTCCCTGCGCTGGTTCAGGAGCAGTGTAAAGGGGAGAGCGCCATCTACTGAAGACCTATTTCAGAATGTCTTCTTTTGAGTTCAGTGAGTTTCCTTTTGCACAGCTCATTGCATTTCCTTCTGATTTATGAGCTCCAGTGAAGGTTATGCTGAAACTGGTGATTTGGTCATTTAAAAACCAGATTCCTTGTCATTTTGCTTAGTGCCTAAATCCAAAGACTTAGCAGGAAGCATTCTTAATTTACTCTGTGCTCTTAAGAACATGTTGCTGGGCCGGACATGGTGGCTCAAACCTGTAATCCCAGCACTTTGGGAAACCGAGGTGAGGGGATTGCCTGAGTCCACGGGTTCGAGAACAGCCTGGGCAACTTGGTGATTCCTCACCTCTACAATAAATAAAAAAATTAGCCAGACGTGGTAGCACGTGCCTGTAGTTCTGGCTACTTGGAAGGCTGAGGCGGAAGGATCAATCTCCTGAGCCCAGCAGGCCAACGCTGGGGAGGCCGTGAGCGTGCCACTGCACTCCAGCCTGGGCGACAGAGTGAGACTACAACTCAAAAAAATTTTAAAAAGAGCACGTTGCTGTAGGTGGTCTTTCTTTAGTCATCCCTAGCTCCCTAGCTTGAATCCCCCATGCATTCATACTGGCATTTTATGGGTGATTTTATAGGAATTGCAGTGACTTTGGTGTGAGATTTAGATTTGATTTTCACTTTTGCCACTTTGGATGGCTCTGGGATATTATGCAACTGACTTAATTTCTTACCTTAGTTTCCCCATGGGGACTTGTGGACCATGTTTAATGAGTTTGGATTTTGTTGGAAGGGCAGTACAGTCTTTGAAGGGGATTATTCATATTTGCACTGAAGATCAGACCAGAGATTTGGGTGCTCAGGCTTTGGCTGTCAGCTCTTTTAGCAACTGTCAAAGCTGCTGAGAACCACATTGCCTGAGATCATATACCTTCTTGGTTTGGCCCACAGTGACTGATCAATGAGAGTGAAAAGGTCAGACCATCTCAAACAGACTCTGGACAACTTTGAAGGGCCATATTTTTATGATATGTAATAGGGAATAATTGCTTAAGACATAAAAATCACAAGCTCCAAAAGAAAAGACTGACAGTTTAAAATACATTAACATAAAAATCTTCAATATAACGAAATACATTAAAAGTAAAACAGAAAAACAGATCATAGACTGGGAGTATATATTTGCATTTCTTCTAAGTGACCAAAGATAAGGGTCCAGAATTTGAAAGAAATCATATAAATCAATAAGAAAAAGACAAAGCTACTCAATAGAAAACGGCTAAAGGATATGACTTGGCAGTTCTTATAGGAAGAAGATTGAATGGCCAATTATGAAAGATGCTCACCTTAACTAACAAGGAAATGGAAAGTTAAACCCTGGTGAGATTCCATTTTACACCTATTGATTGGTAAAACCTAATAAGCTTGATAACACCAAGTGTTGGCAAAGATGAGAAGAAATAGGAACTCTTGTGTATTTCTGATTGAAATAAATTACTGCAATCTTTTAAATAAGCAATCTGGAAATATCTGGTAATGTCGAAGATGTGCATATTCTGCAACTCGGCCATTCTGCCTTAATATGTTAGCCCAGAAAATTGTCACACATATACAAGAAGATATGTACAAGGATGTTCATTGTAGCACTACTTCAAATAAAAAAAATGCAGAGGAAATGATAAATGTAGTATAATTTTTCCTCCACACAGTGGTTTAGTTAAAATAAATTAGTTGTACATGTATCCACATGGAATAATGTCAGAAATATCCTAAGTGAATGAAATAAGTTGTTAAAGTATATACAATATGTATGTGATATGTATACAATATGTATGTTGTTATGCATCTATGTAACATGATTATAATATATATTATATATTTTCATCTTTTTGAGATATACTTTTCATACCATACAATTTACCAATTCAAAGTGTACAATTTAGTGGCTTTTACTATATTCTCAGAGCTGTGCCTTTGTCACCACAATCAATTTTAGAACATTTTCATTTCTCCAAAAAGAAGTTCTGTTCCTTAGTCATCAGCTCCCCTGTGTCCAACCCCTGCAAATCTCTCATCTTCTCCAGCCCTAGGCAACTACTAATCTATTTGCCCATTTGAGACAGTTCATATAAGTGACATCATACGATAGATGGCCTTTAGTGGCAGGCTTCTTTTGGTTAATATTTTCAAGGTTTTTCAGGATTGTAGCCTGTTATCAGTACTTCATTCTCATTGCTGGATAATATTGTATAGATATGCGTCATTTCATTTATCCATTCATTAGTTTTTATGTGGACACGTTTTCATTTTTCTTGGGTATCTACCTAGGAGTGGAATTTCTGGATTCAGGAACTCTGTTGGATAGCCAAGTCATTTTCTAAAGTGGCTGCGTACTTTTACACTCCCACTGGCAGTAGTTGAGGGTTCCTGTTTCTCCATATCCTTGTTAGCACTTGTTGCTGTTCATCTTTTGGTGATAAACATCTTAGTGGGCAAGAAGTTGTAGCTCATTGTGGTTCTGATTTGCATTTTCCTGATGACTCATGATGTTGATTATCTTTTTCATGCACTCATTGATTGTATATACATTTTTAAAGCATACTAACATGGTATGTATTGTCTTTGATACGTATGTGTATAATCAAAGTGTAATTTTATTTCTTAAATACAAGAAAGGCAGGAAGCATAATAAGACAAAATATTAACACTTATTAAAATTGTGGTGCTAGGTACATACTGTGATATTATGTGTGCTTATACATAATATATAAATATAAAATATATGATTATATGTAATTTTATATAACTATATATAATTTTATTTATATATATGTCACCCATGTGGATAGTTGGGAGTTTCACCGTGGTACCACAGCCATGCAATCCTGATAGAAATTTAGATTGATGACTTTTTAATTCATATCTTCTCTTTTTCCTCTCTTATTAAAAACATCACATTTTTTGCAAATATGGCTGTTTCTCTTTCTAGCTCTTAGGGTTCTTTGAGTGAAGAAATAATGGGTTGTTTATTCCTCTGTGCCACTGCCAGCTGCAGTATATAGTAGATGCATGAGTAGTAATCTTAACATCAGAGACCCTGGCTCAGTGTGGAGAGACTGTGTATGTGGAAGAACCATGGAGAGCGTGGGAAGTGTGAGGAAACCACGTGCACTTTGCATCATCAGCACCACCTCACTCATGACCTGCCATTCCCATGCTTTCCCCTACAGAGAAGGCCATTGGAGAGAGCCACTACAGAGGACTCAGAAAGGAGGGGAGAGCAGTGGTAGCTGTCAACTCTTTAGAGAGAAGGTGCTCTTCACGTGCTGGGAGGGAGGATACGCCCTGTTAGAGTGGGGTGGAGGGAACACTGAGGGAAGGTGTGGTCAGTGCCTCATGCGGGGGGTGGAGGCCTGGCCAGGGGGAGGCAGCGGTATGGGGAGGAGGAGGGCATGGAGATGGAGAGCATTTGGAATGTCTTTGGATGAATGAGGGAATAAAAGATGACTAAATGCATTGTTTAACAACATCGAAGGCTAACTTGAATTTTGAGATAGGAACGATGAGACCTGTGTGATTATGTAACCTGTGTGCTTTGGAAGCCGGGATGGAGCACATGTAGGGTGTGTAATATCAGGAAAGGGATTCACGGGGATTTCCTGGAGACGTGGTGATTTTCTTTAAATGTTCAGATGGTTCCCATATGGATACGTAATTCTTTTAGTACTGTTTTATCAGAAGACAGAACTCAAGCTAAAGAGTCAAAGCAAGACAGATTCCTGCCCAGTAGAAAGAAATTACCAGTAATCAGAGCCATCTAATCTTGGAACATGCTGTTTTTGAGAGGTAGAAGGTTTCCTGACAGGAGGATTTCAAGAGACAGTGGGATGTAAAGGTGGAAGGCCTGCATGTCACCTGCAAGCCTCTAACACGCAAGGTGCTAGAAGGTTTTATGATCAGAAAGCTGAAGGGTAAGAACACCTAGTTGATCATTAAGCGCAGAATAAACATCATGATTTGTAAGAGCTCAGGCTAGGTTCTAGTTGTAGCCAGAAAGACACCAAGGAGCAAAGGCAACTGGGGACTGTCTCTGCCATATTTACCTCTTTTTCTGCCTTTGTGCTATTGGCATCAGGGCCTGATCTTCTCAGTAATCTCTGCCCTCACTTTCTGTGATCCTTAACCTACCTACCTCATCAGTACCTTTAGGCTGCACGTGCTTTTACCCTCACTGAAAATTTCATTTTAGAGTGAATCTCTGTCATTTACTTCTTTGAAATAAAAGTCAAGTAGTTTTAAATTTATTTGTAGAGTGTGCATGTGAAACGTTAGCATTCTCTCACTCTTTTTTTTTTTTTAAGAGATAGGGTCTCACTCTGTCACCAAGATTGGAATGCAGTGTTGTAATCATAGCTCACTGCAACCTCTAACTCCTGGGCTCATGTGATTTTTCCATCTCAGCCTCCCATATAGCTGGGAGTACAGGTATGTACCACCATTCTTGGCTAAGCTTTAAAATTTTTTTGTAGAGACAGGATCTTACTGTGCTGCCCAGGCTGCAATTTAACTCCTGGTATCAAGCGATCCTCCCACCTTGGCTTCCCAAAGTGCTGGGATTACAGGTAGAAGCCACTGCACCTGGCCCAAGAATTATATATACATTTCCAGTTTATGCATGATTTTTTTTCATCCTGGCATCAATCAATAGATGTATTTTTGATTCTGAGTAAAGATAATACTTTTTTTTTTCTGTAGGTGCACGAGACAAAGAGACAGTAATCTTTTCATTCAGACTGTGGTTGCTTTACAGTGTCATCACGTGCAGAAGCCCCTTAAATTACAACTAAATGGTTTTTCCATTTTTACTGAAAACAGTGTATAAGTAGTTCTTGTTTTCTACCTTTTCTCCCCCCTTTTATCTTAATGGAGCAAACATAGCAGTTTTGTCAGTTTCACTCATTTCCTGGCGTTGATGTCATCAAACATGCCATGAAGCTTGGGACAGAGGGCAACTGTACGTATTGGTTTCCTTCTGGGTTCAGTGCTTGACATATTTAGGCTGTAGGCTGCCCTCTTGTAGGATCCCAGACTCAACACTTCATTGTTGTTGTTATGGTACGTTAGTGCCCAGAAAATTTTAGTATTGATTTTTGTAGTTTCTCTTGCCTTATCTGAATGTGAAAGGAATGGAAAAGCAGCTTGGTTTATGATGTTGGCCAGTTAGCTCTTTTTACTTATTAAGGTTGCACATTGGTTTTGGAGAATACTGAATCATCAGTCCTGGAATTACTTTCGTGTCATACTAAGGTACTATTGAATTAATGTCACAGCCTTCATGGAAAACAATGTGTCAGACATTAGTAAGAAGAAAGCCTGAAAGGTTAAGTACTGGAGAGAAAAAAAATGGGTTGATGCGTTGATTATCTTGGGATGTGGGCGGGGGTCACGCTCTTTAAGAGGCTATAACAGATGCTGTAGTTAAAACGTTTATTTTTTATTTTTGGTAGCATTGGGGTCTTGCTTTGTTGCCCAGGCTGATCTTGAACTGGCTTCAAGTGATCCTCCTGCCTTGGAAAATGTTTCTAAGTATACGTGACCCACCTCCTGAGGTTCTGCTTTGGCTGTCACTCCCTGGATTCCCATTTTGTAGCACTGGGTGTACTCACTACCTCTAACTACCTTCAGTATTATCGTGAATATTGTTAGATATAAGATGAGTTGAGAACCACAATGCTGGTGAATATACTTTGAGGCTAGGCAACCATTGTAATTGATTGGTCAGGTATTATTAGCAAATTTGACGTAGGATATAGGATTAGGTAAAGCTTTCATACATGGAAAGCTTTTAGAATTTAAATGAAAAAATGAAAAAATAAATGGAGATTTATGGGAATATATTGTAAGGATGACGGAAAATTTCAGTGCTGAGAAGGTCATCTTTGTGTTTAGAAGTCACAAAATGGTTCAATATGATACACATGGTATAAGTGAATTCAAGGGACAGGAAAGACACCTCTGAATAATGTGCTGTTTCAAGGAGCTGGGCATGTAGGCAGGATTAAAGGAGGCAGAAGTGGAGAAGTGATTTCAGGAAAATGACAAGGTGGTTTCAGTGGGAGGGACCTCGGATGAACCACCTCGTCAGAGTTGTGGTTGACTGTGGACTGGCACCACTAGCAGCATATGAGCTGATGAGGGAGTTAAGAGGACTAGAGGAGTGTCGAGGGGCAGAAGGAAGCTCCTGGTGTGGAGCAGAGAAGGGCCAATTCACAGCAGCACCAAAGGAACACGGTTGAAATTCTCCAGCCCTCCAAGTTGGTATTCATCATTGAGAATTAAGAGGCGAGTTCTGAGAACCAACAGCAAAGGGATTTACCATGTGGCTGGTGTTTTGATGGGAAGTAGGATGAAGCAAAATCCACATGAGTTGAGATCAGAAGGTAATGGTGGCACATTCGTACACAGCCAGAGCTCTAGGATTCATTGAGTACAGTCCTGGCAGCCTGGAGTACATGACTCGTGTTTTAAGGAGATAAGGCTGACCCAAACAGAAGGCAGCAAACGTTGGTGTCAGTTGAGTGCATTGCAGCTCAATGTGTGAATTTTGGAGCTCGGGCCCCAACCCAGACTGACTTCTTATTTTTCTAGGACTGTCTATCAACTTACCACAAACTTCATGATTTAAAACAGCACACATTTATTATCTCACATCTCCTGTGGGTCAGGGGTCTGGGAAGCTTAGATGGTTCCTCTGCTCTGGGGTCTCACCAGGCTGCAATCAGGTATTGCCAGAGCTGGGCTCATCTTGGAGGCTCGCCTGGGAAGTGTCTGCTTCCAGGCTTCTGCAGTTGTTGGCCAAGTTCTCCTTGCTATCCAGGGTTTATGACAACTTGCTTTTTCAGAGCCAGCAATGGAGTGGAGGGAAGGGCATTCTACTAGCTTGACGGAGTCTTATGTCATGTGACATGCCATCTTTGCTGTGTTCTGTGGGTTGAGAGCAAGTCCCACGTTCCTCTCACACCAAATGGGAGGTGATTTCACAAAAGCACGGATATCAGGAGGTGGGGATCCCAGGGTCACTGTGAAGTTTTGTCTTTGAAAACCCCTATATCAGAAGCTACATTTTAACGATTTCCCAGGTAATTGCGTTTGTGGCAGCAGTGTCATAGACAGTAGGTGCCAAAGGAATTTGATTTAGAGGGAGAAGGTAGTTCTTCAGGCTTGGCCTAGCCAGGGGCTTGTTTTATGATCAGCATAGTAAATTGTTGAATAAAGGCTTATTCACACCAGGAAATTTTTGTTGTTTTTTTATTTTTCCCCTTTACCCCACCGCTAATTAAGTATAATGTTTTTCACTTTTGTGATGCTTTTGGACTCTCTGTGGGAAAGAGTCTGTGAGTTCCTAACTTGGGCTTTTTAAAAAAAAGCTGTTCCTTGGCCTCCTGTAATCTCGACACTTTGGAAGGCTGAGTCAGGAGGATTGTTTGAGACCAGGAGTTCAAGACCAACCTGGGCAACATAGTGAGAGCTTGTCTTTACAAAAAATAAAAATTAGCCAGGCATGGTAACATATGCCTGTCATCCCAGTTACCCAGGAGGCTGAGTTGGGAGAATTGCCTGAGCCCAGCAGGTCAAGGCTTCAGTGAGCCATGATTGTGCTGGTGCACTCTAGCCTGAGCGACAGAGTGAGAACCCTGACTCAAAAAAAAAAAAAAGTTGTTTCTTTCCCTTTCACTGTTGTTCCATTTTGGTGATGAGGGTTGGTGGGAAGTAGTGGACTGGGTATTTCCCTGCCCTTATTGAAGTGGAGCCAACTTGGGAAAGATGTTGAACGGTGCTTGCCATCAGTTCTCTCGTATGTCAGTTTTGTCATTCCTCTCTTATAGGGGTGTTGTGTGATGAGTTAAAGAAGTGGCAGTAAGGTGTGCAACATCCTGTCATGCTGTGTGGACTGCGTTCATTGTAAATGCTGAGTTCTTAGTGTTGCCCCCTTCCCCATACACGTAGGCACCTGACAGTCACGACTGTCTCTTGATCACATCCTTCTGACCACAGTCCATCAGAGACCAGAGGATGCCTGACCCACACCGGGTCACACAGGTTCCCCATCTTGGGAATTTGAATTTGGAACCAAATGATGACAGTTTAGTCCTTTCTGATCTAACATAAGGAGATTAAAACCCAGGACAGCTGCAGTGCAGCTGTCTTCTTTTATATAGAATGAGTAGCAGAGAAAGCTTTTTGCCAAGGACAGAGGGAACTCAGATCTGCAGGGAGAAGTGAACCATGGAGAGAGGTGGAGAGAGAGGGCTTGCTGCTGGGCCTGTCTGCTTTCCACTTCCTGCTTGCTTTCCTACTCCTGGATACATTTTTACATAATATGCAACTGTAAATCTGGATAGTAAGTTCCCTCTTTTTAAAGTTATTTTGAGCTTTTTCCTGTTACTTTTGACTAGAGAGCCGAAATGAAGGCCAATAAGTCTGGTATTTAAAAAAATTTTCAGTCCCCCACTTACTCATTTATTTCTTCTCCAATGCCTATATGATATGTTTTTAAGGCCAATTATATTGCTTCATTTATTGAACAGTCACTGAGTGTTTTCTTCAGGGTATTTTAGGAGATGCCAAAGTGAAGAAATGTGATCCTTGTCCTGAAGCAGTTTTTCATCTACTGAAAGAGATGGACATTTAAATTACTATCTCTAATATCAGGCCAAAGAAAGACTTAAGTACTGAATGCTGGGCATGTGAGGTAGACTTATCTCATGCTCAGTAGCCTTTTAATGACCTTTAATGACCTTTCGGTCATTACATATTTCATTTTTTACAAAGAACTGAGCCCTTTCTGTCCCCATTTGCTGAAGGGGCCCCAGTGTGCTTTTGGACCAGTCATTTTTGCCTATGCTGCTGAGCATTGCACGTGGCCAGGCAGGTAGTCATGTATGCCTTTCTTTATTAATGTAGGTAGGGGAAAATCCAACAGTGTAGGCAAAGCTGGAAGAATAAAACACAAGCTCAGATCATTGATTTTTTTTTTTTTTTTTTTTTTTTTGAGTTGGAGTCTCACTCTGTTGCCCAGGCTGGAGTGCAGTGGCATGCTCACGGCCACCCCGTCGTCGACCTGCTGGACTCTGGCGATCCTTCCACCTTTGCCTTCCAAGTAGCTGGAACTACAGGCGCATGCTACCATAGCCGGCTAATTTTTGATTTATTGTAGAGATGAGGTCTCGCCAAGTTGCCCGGGCTGGTCTCAAACCGGTGGGCTCAGGCATTCCACTTGCCTTGGCCTCCTATAGTACTGGGATTACAGGCTGACCACCTAGCCCGGCTGATTTTTTTTTTTTAACTTGCTCAGTTTGAAGTTATTTGATCTCTTAGGGTGACGAAGTTTCCCTTACTTATGGGTGATTTCAACAGTTCCATGTTTAAGGCAGGTTTTAGAGGTTTTGGGTTCCCTATAGCTTGTGTCATGTATACAAAGGTATTTATACACCTTGTGTTATGTGATAACAAGGATACTTATATTGCTGCATTGCATAATCGAAAGGGTGCCTGATATAAGAGTTCTGTTTCCCAAAGCTTGCATTACATAATGAAATGGTGCTTAAATTAGATGGAAGCCAGTGAAATTATAGTCAAACTGCGTAAGGCTGGTTTTAGAACCACATTTTCTGAACATGGAGGTTATGTAGGTTACGCGTTGTACTGGCTCCTGCTGCTCTTCAAAATGACCCAGTTCAGAATGACATTCAACTTAGTGCTGATTGAAATGGGCATTGGTGGAGAATCCCTTGGGAATTTTTGGAGCAATTAAAAAAACTAGGAATCTCGTTCTTTTTAATAATAGAAAAGATCTGCAGCTTGAAAGAATTTTAGAGGAGTATATGATGATTTTATCTTATTAAGGAAATTGTGGGAAATGCTTATTTTTTTGAAGGAAAAAAGGAAACAATCTCATTTTGAAAATATTATTAGGTAAAGTAATAAAATTAACAGAGCAACCCAAGGATGAGATAAATGTGTTTCTCTGTGAGAGTTCTTCTAAAGATTTATCCTCAATTATTCTAGCAATGTCATAACACAGTTAAACTAACAGTACTTACTCAGGCATTCTGTCCCACCTTCTTTCCTCCCCTTAGAGAAGTTGCATGTGCTTTCCCATGGCACTCTCTGTCTTGTCTTCACATCACTTTGGTCATTCGGTAACTGTGGAGGTATGAGTGTGTCATTTTGGTCATTTGATAACTATGTGAGTACGTGCACGTGTGTAGACATTTGTCAGTTTCTTCCCTGCTAGATTTTAAGCTTATTGAAAGTGAGAACCTCATGATTACCCTATTACCATGTGTCCAGTACCTAGTGCTGTTCTTGGACATAATAGTCCCTCAAAACTATTGAATGAATTAGAATTTGTTACTTATTCACATAACCTGCATCCTACAAGCATTAAAAAGATATGCCTGAAATATTTATAGGTAACATTATTTTTAAAGGCTCTTAGAGTATTGTATATTTGACGTGAGCACTGTGAGTACAGTCGGTAAGTAGTCTGTTAAAAATGTGATTGTTTTGACTCATATTTCTTATATTCTCAGGGAGAAGCTAACCTGAAGAAGAGAGAGAGGGATCAGTAGGTGGGACATTTTTATCTTTAGATTGTGAGTTGGCAAATAACTATCAGCATTCTCTGGGGACAAAGCTTCTATCACTAGGTTGGCCAGCGTATAGAAAATGCTAGGGGTGGTCCCAAAGCTTCAGACTGTCATCAGTGGTGGCAGCAGGTTCAGTGAAGAATCAGTGGTGTTTTCCTGGGCCAGTGCTCAGGAGAGGGAGAGACGCTGTCATGGTATCCTCTATGGGAGGGTGTGTGCTCCCTGGACTGCAGTTGATGGTCTCAGGGAGAGGAACTTGGAAGGCTGTGAGCTGGGCAGCCATGGAGACTGCAGGGCATGGGAGACATTGGTAGGAAGTTGCCCTTTGAAGGGAGGACAGTATTAGAGACTGGGAGTCTGAGGAGGGAGAAGCCCAGCATCCCTCTCCTGGAGAGGCTTCCTGTGTTCTGGAAATGATGCTCTTGGTGCAGAGCTCATGCTGGCAAGCTTGCCTGCGGAGCAGTAGAAGTGTGAGGGACTTGGCCCTGGCTTATTCCATGCTCACCTTGAGGGATGACGTCTGGAACTGTCCCAGAAGCAGCTCTGTGTGTTATGCCTGCAGATGACTCTCAGTCTGTCAAGGAAAGAGCAAGCAAGTATTTTCTTATAAATATAAATGGAAGAGTTAAATACTTATTGTTTAGAAACCAAGCTGATAAGCATATTACATTGTCTGAGGCACCAGAAATAAGCAAATTAATTACATGCAAATAACTGTTGCTCATGAAGTGTGGGATAATAATAGTATCTGTTTGGATGTTTATGGAAAATTTATTTACATGGCCCAATTTTCGCTAATTTTCCTATGTAAGATGATAAGTATTGGTTCCTTTTGCTTTTCTTTCAGAAATACTTCATTGAAATGATAAAAACTGTTACCCTGTCTTGCTATCTTTGCCTTGCCAATGGCCATTTTCAAGACAGTATTTGTGAACACATGGTGAAGAAAGAGCTATTATTTTATGTAGTTTTTTTTCTGCTTTAAACAAATGGTCGTCATCACCAACATCATTATATAATACAGAGGTTCTTTTGATTGAATATTAGCATTCACTAGTTCAGTTCAGATTGACTTTCTGTTGGTCTTTTTCATGAATATCTTTCGATGTCAGTTTCTCACTGAGCGTCAGGCAAAACAAGGATGTTGAGCAGTTTATATTGACAGTGTGATCCACGGTATTGGTCTGCCTTTTCCACTAATGAGTAATTGGATTCATTTGGAAAGGGTGGCTTTGAACTCTGCCTGGTGCTCCGCACACTCTGAAGGAGCCCTCATGTCCTGCGTGGCCCTCCTGATGTTCCCATGGTGTATGTTTCCTGAGGTATGTCAGAGGTGATCAGATGAGTTATTATTATTATTTTTTGGAGTAATCTGTTCTTGTAGGTCATTGACATGGATAGTATGTCAGACGCCTCACCAACTAGGGGACATTTTTAGTTGGGGTAAGGAGCATTTGTTTTTGTATCCAGTTTTTCATACCGACTTACCCACCCCGGCCTCCCTTGGTTACTGTTTTATTTGTTGCTTTCTATATGTGCAGTCTGAGGCTCACCTCTATACATTTTTGTCAATAACCCTGACATTTCAACAGGACAACTTTGAAAAGATTATCTTATGGAATGCCAAGCTCCAGGATTAATTATCTGTTCTTCACAAAACATGAAATAGAATGGAAATGGATTTTTGTTTTAACTTTTGGTAGAGCAGGATTTTGACATCTAGTGAAAAAAGGGAGTGAGCATTCTGTATCTTGGAGTGGTTTGTGGTAGCTGCTCTCCAGCCTCATTTTGCCATCCAGTGGTTACTGGGCCGTCGGGGTGCTGGGAAATGCCGGGCAGGTGTAGGAAGTTTGAACCAGGGAGTTCTGAAATTAACACTCTGCCTGTGGGAGCCCTCTTTGTCAGTGTTCTCCATTGACTGACATGGCAGAGTTAGAGTTTGGGAGGCCACTCTTTTCTTCTTACGTTTCTGGGGGGTGGCGCTGGGGCACAATGCGCATATACCCTGGAGAGTCACAGTTCTATTGCTTCTCCTTTCAGATCGAGGTCCCAGGTAGAGAAGTGATACTACCTTTCCATAGCCTGATTAACAGGAGGAAAAAATCAATTGGTAGATTTTGAGGAGAGAATCTATTTCCTCATTATAGAAAAGGATGAGAGACATAACTACCTTGTGTTTGCAAATTATTTGCTTTCAGTCTGTGATGCTTTCAAGAGTTTGAGAAATAGGGTATTTAACTTCTCAACTTATGACTGATAGGATCATGGTAAAAGCGCTCCAGCCTAATGGAAGCTTAAAATGCCGTTCTCAGAATTGCTGGATCACACTTGACATTGATTTGTATGTCTATGGATTATTAAACTTCAGCACAGAGAATGTCCTGATTTAAAATTTTCCAATTTCATTCACTTGGTCTGATGTGAAAAGCAGCCATCCTTTCTGTTGTCTTGTGTAATAGAATGTAAATTTTTCAGCCACAGTAAACTTTCTGGTCAAGGCCAACCAAACTGAGCTTTAAGGATTTCTTTCTTCCTTGTGCCTCGCAATCAGAGAATGACTAACTTTTCACCCTTGACTTTGTTCTCTATGGACATCTAAATGCCATTTGTTATTCCAGCAGCCATAGGCACTTGCTACCAATTGGAGCACTTGCCTCAGCGTGCTCAGGAAGAAGCAATCTCAGGACAAATGGTAATCACTCTTTGCTAATATTTTATTATATTTATTATGCAGTCCCTTGTATAGTTCTCTTAAAAATCCCTGGGGCTTATGTAACTTTGGCTAGTTATGCACAAGCTTAATGTTCAGAAATTTGCTGTTGTAGAATTTATAAATCAGGAAACTGATTATTGAATCAGTTGTGGCTTGAAGACCTGTTTAGCATAATTTTCAGATTCCTTTGGTTATATTCTATGTCAGTATGTTTTCTTGTTATACCACTTGCTGTTTATTCTACAAACATTTAGTGGCGCTTATTGTATATATTAAGTTTTGAAACAGGTTATATCAGGACCTAAAGTTAATTTTGGAAAAGTCGCTTACCATATCATCACTTTTCTTAATTTTATCTTCCTCTTTTTTCTGATCAAAAGTTACCTTATAAGTATTATACAGATATGTGTTTCTAAAAACCTTAATTTGTAATGAGTCAAAATTGATGAAATGGGGATTGTAGAAATATTGATGTCTTGGAAGGGCTGAAGGGGCAGGGAGAGCATTAAGCCAGAGAGGCATGACGAGAATAGGAACTGAGCTGATGAACAGTTTGGGTTGGAAGAACCATGATGAAGGGAAAGTAGGGAGGATATTGACTTAGTAAGTAAAAGGGTACTGAATCAATAAGGTCCTGGATTAGAGAAAGAATTAATGGAAACATGGCTTTTCATATTTTGTTTGGATCAATTTTAATGATGTTTGCTTTGGACCTAAAATAATAAACCAAGTATAAAACTACTTTGAAATAATAATCTGAGCATTATTTTAAACAATTCACTAGCAAGGCATCTGCTTTCCATTTCCATATGCTATTTTCTAACTTTTGCTAAGTTTATTGATTCTATTGCATATTAGGATCAGTGTTTTTTCATAATTTTAAATTTTTTTAGTTTAAAATATTGCGATATAATTTCCATACAATAAAATTCACCATTAAAAAGGGTATAGGTTATAATTCATTTGTTATTAGTGTGTTCACAAGTGCTGCAGCCATCACCGTGTCTAATTCCGGAACATGCTCATCACTCCAAAAAGAAAACTAGTCACTGGCAATCACTGCCCTTTACCAGTCATTGCATTTACCTCACTGTCCAGCCTTTGGCAACCATCAGTCTGCTTTCCGTCTCCATGCATTTATCTGTGCTGGGCATTTTATGTGAGTGGAATCATACGCCATGTGAGCTTTGCGACTGGCTCCTTCCTCTTAGCATGTTTTCAAGGTTCATCCAGGAATGAGTATATAGTATGCATCAGTACTCAGTTTCTTTTTATTGCTTAATAATATTCCATTGTGTGGACATTTGGTTTATCCATTCATTCATCCATCCATTTATTCATTAGTGGATGTTTGGGTGGCTTCCAATTCTGGCTTTTTTGAAAAATGCCGCTATGAAAATGTGGATACAAGTTTTTCTGTGAATATTTGTTTACAATTTTTATATACCTAGGTGTGGAATTGTTGGGTCAGATGATAACTCTTTTGGTTTTCTGAAGAACTTCCAAACTGTTTTCCAAATTGGCTATTCCATTTTACATTCCCACCATATAGTGGGCATATTATTTGAAATGCATCTGATATACTGTTGAAAAATACGTTTACCCTTTCCTGCCTTTTGGTCATAATATATTCTTGAATGAGTTATTGTTTGAAACTTTGAAAAGCCATAAAATTTTACAGATGGAGGGATTCCAATGAATCTGTCTTTCTACTGGAATGGAAGGTCCTTGAGGTAAGGCACCTTGTCCACTTTGTTCACTCTGTATCCACTCCACCTAGATCAGTGCTGTGAATTGTAAATGCTTTTTGAGTGAGTGAATCTAATCAAAACCCTCTGTTTTATAATGAGAAAAACGATGCCCAGAGAGGTTAAGTGACTTCCTGAAGGTCACACAGAGACTTAATGGCAGAACAAGGACTAGACTCCTGGTCCTGATTTCTTTGCCTAGCTTTTATCATCACAGTCATCTTGAATTCATTATTCTTCATGAGGTGGTCTGCTGTCTACTGGGTACAGGATTTTCTGACAATTTTATAGCTCTGCTTTGGGTGTTTATTGACATTTAATGAGTGTTTTTGTTCTTGTGAAGTCATTTACATGTTTACTGCTTAGGCCAGCATTCCAAAAAGGCGAAAAACATTTAAATAACTGCATTTTACCTAGGGAAGATAAATTACAGTTGCCCATCAATAAATAGATAACTTTCATTGTTGCCAAGATTATTAGATTGTGGGAGACAATAAATGTGTACCCTCCCATGTGAGTCACTTGCCTTAAAAAATTCACAACTAATTATCTGAAAGTGAGACAAGTTAATGCAGGTTTGCCCTCTACTAGTATTCTCTGTTTTCCCAATCACCCTTGTGAATGGAGGAATCTATTTTATCAGTCTTTACTCCTTACTCTGCTCTTCCAGAGTATGATACTTATAAATTAAATGTAGCATAGTATAGGTAAGCATAGATTTCCCTGCCCCAGAGTTGGTGTTCTTGGAGCCACATTTGCATGTTAAGTGGAGCTGTGTGGACCCTAATGAAGGTTGAGAGTAGCTGTGCAAAGCCAGAGGCTGCAGATAGATGTCTTGGGCCTTTGAATGCAGCGAGCATATGTTTCACTTCCTTTTGACAAAGCTTCGTTTTATTAGGCTTTGTGGGAAACAGTCAGTTCAGTTACCTTAGCGACGACTCATTCCAGGTAGCAGACTATTAAGACATTACTTGAAAGTGCTGAGCTTCCCTCCTTCTTATAACTTCTGACCAACTAATTGATGTCTGGTATTTAAAGAAACAGGTTTAAAAGATCCCTGGATTCTGGTATTTTTTCCAGATCTTTGGGACATAGCCTCGGGAGGATCACAGGCCTATCATGATCAGCACTGTGCTTCCGATCTACTCTATCTCTTTCCTCTTGTGAGCCGAGAGTGGAGAATGTCAAAGAGCCCTCCTTTTCTTCGTAGTAAGACATCAACACACTTTCAGGGAGTCAGCATGGGCAGTCAGGAGGAAACTTAGGCTTTTGTGTAGAAGGTTTATGTTCAAATTCTGTCTCTACAACCGACCAGTTGGGTAATCTTGCTTAAATCACAGACCTTTACCAAGGGGCACCGGATGTGTTTGTGAAATGTGGGTAATAATACTTCCCACTTGTTAGCATAGCTTTATATTAGGTGAGATTAGGTGTGGGCCACATAGTAGACTTTTAATAGTTGAAGTGAGATATGAACTTGGGGTTCATTAGATCTGTTTAGTAAGTGTTGTCAAATAGATATATAAATTATAAACATATTTTCATAATATACACATCCCCCCATTTTTATCTGTACCCCATATCTTGTTTCCAGTAGGATTTAACTGGTTTTGTGGTTGATAAGTTAACTCTTAAGTATATGTGGATAGTCAGAGGTTTTTAAAGTTTTCTTTTTACTCTAAAGTTTTGTTAATAGCTGCTATAAATCTGTTTGTCAAGTGCTTTCCACTGTCTTTCAGTTCTGCTAATGCCACCACTATTGCTTACATTATCCAAGTTGGAAGCCTTCACATGATCGCTCTTACTTTCTCTTTTCTTTGTGTTTCTGCTGCCTAGCAGGCTATTGGTTTGCGAAGCTAACACTGCATGACATATTGTTGATGCTGACTTAAGGTAGATAATTTAGGGAGTCCATGGACTTGAAACACTAGGATATACTAAGCAGTACTGTGTGTATGTGTAGCTGTTTGTCAACAGATTACTGAAACACTAATAAACCTTCTAATCATGTCCATTTGTACTCAGAAATACAATGTAATCTAATGGTCCTATAGATGACAAGTGTATAGAACTGGGTCTCTTTTACTTAAGATGTAGTGTAGAGATCTTGCTATTCCATTAGCAGCAGGATACCAGATGTGGTAAACAAATAACCTCTAGCAGCCTGCATTGAAGGATGTAGTAGGTTGGATTATTGTTTAGCAAGTAGTCATTCCTTAACTCCTCTCACCACCGTCACACCCACCCTGCCATGACATTGGAGCAGTATTGATATTAGCCTTGGTCACATGACTAGCCATGACCAATGGAACATTAGCAAATGTGCAGCTCACAAAGGCTTGAAATATGCTTGTGTTGTTGGACTTGGTCTTTGCGTTCTGTTTGCCACGGGAATGGCCGTGCTTCTTGAAGCTGCTCATCCAAGGAAACTTGGGTCCAAGCCCAACTGAGCCCAAGCTGTAGCTGGATCACAAGTAACCAGCATGCATGTGAGCAAGAAAAGTGTATGCTACTGACTTTTGAGATGGTTTGTTAGTATTGTGGCAGTAGCTAGCAAATACAAAGGGCTGCTGATTTCTTTTGAAGATAAGGGCTCTGACTTAGGGGCTTTAGATTTCAGTGTAGAATCGAGAACCTGATTGTTCCATGGCGCCTATTCTAATGCCAGTTTTGTCTCTAGTTCCTGGCAAAACTGTTAAGGATTGAAAGGTCAGTTAAATGTAGTGCTGACGATTCAGATTTGGAAGAAGTGTGCTGGTTGACTATGCTGTCTCTGCAAACCTGTCTGTACTTGGAACTGGTTGATGGGAAGAGATGATGTCCAGTAACTCCTTTATTGTTGGATGAACTAGTTGTGTGTCCTTAGTGGTAAAAGGGGCAGTGAATACAAAGATAGTCGCTGTAATTATGGAAAGAGCCTATTAAAATGCCATTTTATCTTAGGATGTAAACATATAAAGGAATCTGGAGGAGGCCAAATACCTCTTTATAGTAATGACTCTCTTGGGCCTATTCCTTCACTATGCTCCAGCGCCATTAGGTACCAGTCCCACTGTGTAGTTTCATTTACAAAACTGATTAGCCAGGGAGGCTGTGTGCTGCAGACTTCCCCAAAGCAGAGGTTTCAGAAACCTGCCCATTGTTAAAACTGGTTATCCTCAGCAGTACTTTTATTTATTTTCCCCTCTACGGGGGAAAATAAAAGATTGTTTATTTCAAAGTGTATTGGAATCCATTCTTCAAAAGAGAAACTGAAAAAAGATATTGTGTAAAAGCCCAGAAGGTTTTCGGCATTTCCTTCTTCTGCCCATGATAAACACGATCCTTCCCTTTGCTCTGAGCTCCCCCCTCTGGCATTCATGGTGTATCTCTCTTTCTATTATTACACACTTCAAAGCTCCCCCTCCAAGTCACTTTGCAAACCCTCTAGACTGTTAAGTGATGGTGGGGGCTGCTTTTATTTCCTAGAGTTTGGTGTGGGAGTGGATTGAGGAATGCAGAGGATCTTCCTGCTACATTTATTAACTTTTAATTCAGTACAGAAAAAAATTGGAAACCATTACTGTACACCATTGATGTGGCTTCAGAGATACTTTGAGCTTGTTTAACCATTTTTTTAAGGCTTGTGTGCCAGGACTGAAATGAGATCTTTTTCACAGCCTTCAGGATTGTGCTGCCATAATAGACAAATCCATATGGCTCTTTGTTTTTATAATTAAAGCTTTATCCCTACTCTTTTTTGTTTTAAGTGGCCATCTTTGTTCTGACAGAGCCTGCTTTATTATAATAAACTCCTAACTGTTGTGTCACGTTTTCTTTAAAGAGAAGATTGGTAATGCCAATATGTTTAGCACTAAGTCTAGGAATCTGATTTTCAATGTAACTTGATTTTCCAGAAAACAAAATCTCTCCCCTTTAAGCACCAAAGATTGTATTGTATCATTTCTAGTGGAAATTTTATAAAATATATTTCTGAAGTTTGATCCTTTTGTCCACGATATACAGAGCACATTCAGATTGTTCTTGGTGAGGGAAGGGCCTACGTTTGAACCTGGGTAGCCAGTGCTTCGGCGGAATTTCCCAAACTCCCCTCTGCTGAGTGTTGTGGTATGTCAGAGGTCACCTTGTCACATGCAGAGGATGGGCAGTGTCCACCACCCTGGGCCAGCCCCACATTCCTCTTTATATTACTTGTCTGCTTTATTGTGCCACTGGTCTTTTTCCCCTTGCAATTTGGCTGTAGGTTTTCGTACGTAGCTGTTGATTGTGTCTGTCTCAGACAAACTCCTCTTGCCTTTTAAGTTGCTCAACTATTGTGGCGTAATCTGTAGAGGCAGAGAACCAAGGCGGTTAGAATTGTGTGGAGAATAAATAACCAGAGATGCACTCTCTGACATCTAGCATCTGAATCTTAGCTATGGATTGTGTGACATCAGGAAATTTATTCCTTGGAAAGGTCCCTTTTTTCTTTATTTTCTCTTCTTTAGTTTCTACTATTCTCAGTGGTCCCAGGCTGCCAGATAAATTTGGCATCATTCTGCTAACAATGGCAGCCAGATGATACCTAAAACAACTTTACCCGTAGAATTGTCTTTCCGAGTCCCATCCATCTGTGTTTGTATCATTTAAATTTTAGATATTTCATGAACACCCATTTCTGGGAAAAATGTTCCATTATCTAGTAATTTGTTAATTTCCAGAGGTGTCTGGATTAGGTATAAAGTTTCTGCCATTTTTTCTTTTACCTGGATTGTGTTGAATGGATACATGAATGAATAAACATGCTTCTTTTGACCCTGAAGCAAGTAGGTTTCTTCTTTCTTTGTTTTGGTTAAATATTTGGTTAGATTTTTTTTCTCTTAATTTGTTTTTGTAGGTCTTTTATTTCTTAGAGGAATATAAGAAAGGGTAGGGTGAGGGCATTTGGATTATATCAATTTTTTTTTAAAGGAGGATGGAATTTATTCATGTCAGGAGACTGGTGCTCATGGATCAGCTTGGTTGTTTTTGAAAGATTTTTTTCTTGGTGTCCACACAAACTGACTGGCTACAAGCTCATCCAACTCAGAATGGTTTGGGCCTTCCCTGTACTGTTTTCACTGGGATGTCTGTACCTGCCTGTCTGTCCACCCTGAGCTCTGCCGTCTCACTGACAAGACCTGGAGTCTGACTCTAACTGTCCTTTTTGGGCCAGAGCTATTATTACTCACATAAATGATATTATTCTTTTGGGGTTAGCTTTTTCCTTTCCTCTTCACTTGGCATCAAGACTAATAAATGATGACACCAACTTCTTTCCAGTGATCAGGCCCAATACTTGTTTCCCCTTTCTCTTCTTTGTTTCCCTTTTCTGGTGAGGCAGTATGACCGCCAGCCAACCCCCCTCCCCCCTAAAAAAGTCCAACATCATTTGTATGTTCCAGGATTGTCTGTTGATATAATCCTTCTTTACTAAGACCTAAGATTGTAGAGGACAGTTTTGGGGACCTGATAAATCTGTGAAATCATCAGTCTCTGTGAATGTCATATACCTTTCCTATATGTAATCAGTGGTTTTCAACTTGATTTAATCAGTGTGTAGTTATTAATGGGCAGTACATGTTATGTACTGTGTTCTGTTCAAAAAAGACTCGAAAAATGAAGTCTCTGCACAGCCTCCCTTTAGGAAATGCTTGTAGGAAATGCAGCATTTTGTCTGTTTTCTTTATGTGTACAATTACTTGAGATCTGCTTGTGGTCTTTTCCCATTAGGTTGAAGTTAGTTTCCTGGAAGCACATGCCTCCTATAAATGTGCCTGTCTGCCCTGTTTATATATTGAGGATGAATTAATAAAAATGTGTTTGGGTGTTTGACTGTGGGTGGGTTGGATTGGAGTATGTGAGGATGTGGAGAACTTCCATGATTCATTAAGCTACATAATGATCACAATAAAGGTGTTTTTTTAGGGTTTCTGCTTGTTTTTAATTTCCCTTTACACTTTGCATGTTATCCAAATGTATTAGACAATTTCTTTTTAAAGAAAGTATGAAAAATATTTACCCAGATTTATAACATATATTGTACTTTTTTTGCTTTTATTTTATAGCTTATCAAATCTTCTGCCTTTGTTACTAGAGTTTTTAGATTTTTATTCTGATTATAGTTTATGATTTAATTACCCACCAGATGTTCAAGTATTTTGCCTTTTACTGTTATTTATGAGAGAAGAAAAGACTCTAAACTCCTTTGTGGTACAGTTTTCTGCTCAGCGGAAATGGAAAAGTTTGGTGGCATTCACTTCCCAGCTTCCACTTTTGTTCATGTTCAGTTACCTGGCGATCACCACTTGCTCTGAACTCTGAGCTGATGGGTGGTGAAGAATGCCTCTGGCCTCAGGGAGCTCACAGTCTGGATGGAAGACAACTGCCACTGGCTTCACACCAACATTTTCCACCATCTCGCCTTGGAACTGTTTTAAGATTTGTGGAATCTTTCCTTCTCTCAGTGTTCTCTCCACTTCAGCTCTTGTGTTTCCCTGTCCTCTCGTGCTGCTTCCCTCGTGATTGCAACTTCTCAAGTGTGAGAGTGAGCTCCCTGGAGAGGCCCCTTCCCGCCATTCTGGACTCCTAATCCCTGGGAGTTCAGTATTGTCAAGTGTTCCCCATCTGCTCTTTGTCTGTCGCTATTTTTGCAAAGTCTTTATCATTCTTTCTAATTATACAAATATGTCTTCTTCATTCTTCTTGTCAAAGACAAATTAAAAAGAATTAGTTCAGTTTCTGAGCTAGTTCATTAATTTCATACCCATTCCATTTTTAGCAGCATTTTTCTTTTCCTAGTGTCTTTTCCCTTCTTGATCATTTTAAAAGCTTGTCTTCTCATGTCTGACTTATTTGAGTAGCATGAATTAATTTGCTATCCCTGACTCTTTTCTGTAAGTTTTAGCTGACTGTAATAAAATACTTTTTCACTTTTCTTCATATTTCGTTCAGATCTGTCTTTGTCTGCAGATATTTGAAGAGTCATTTGTGAAACCGCATTAGGTGTTTCTTGTTTCTTATCATTGTCCCCAAGAGGAATTTTAATCCTATATGTGTTAATTATTTAATTATCCTAATGATGTCTCATGTGGTACCCTGGCCTCTTGCACACTGATGGAATTAATCCCTTATCCCAGGGCTCCTCAGAGTTCCTGATTCTTTAATGTCTGTACACTCATATTTAAGTGGCTGTTATGTTAGTTTATAACTAACTTCCCCGTTTTTTTCCTTGTCATCCAGGTTTTGTCTGTTCTTTCTCTACTGCCCTATGTTTCCTAGAGTTATATGTTCATCTTTGACATTTACTCTTTCCTTCCAGTTGCCTCCAGTGTAGGTTGTTGTTGTTTAATACACTCTGATTCTTAAACCCAAATGCCACGAGAATCACCTGGAATGTTTGTTAAGAGTCCAGGTTCCCCACGGGATCGAGACCCGCCTGGGTAGGCGAGACATCTCTACAATAAATCAAAAAAATTAGCCGGGCATGGTAGCGCACGTCTGTAGTTCCGGCTACTCGGAAGGCTGAGGCGGAAGTATCGCCGGGGCCCAGCAGGTCGAGGCTGCGGTGGCCGGAAGTGGCCACTGCACTCTAGTCTGGGCGACAGAGTGAGACTCCAACTCAAAAAAAAAAAAGAGTCCAGGTTCCTGGGTCCCAGCCCCAGAAATTCTATTTTATTTGGTCTGTGAAGAGCCTAGATATCTTCATTTTTGATAGACAACCCCAAAGTTTTTAATGAGGTGGTCAACTATTGTGTACTGCTATTACCTGCTAGGTGGTTCCCTTGCTGCCAGCCTTACCTTACATACAACAGCTGGATTTTTCATCTTAGAACATACATAAATTCATGTACACAGTGCCTGCTGTCTGTTGGACAGTCAGAATATCATAGTGAGCAACATGGGCGTTGTCTCAATCTTGCAGTGCTTGTGTGTATTGTTTTCTTCATGTCTTCATCTCTAAAGCCTCTTTGGTTACCTCTTGTTTACTGGTGATAGTGGGTCAGTTCATTAGCATTTTGCTGAGGAGCTAATAGAACAAATGACTCGTGCCTGGCAATCAGGAGATTATTTTGCTTCTGTGTGTGTGTGTGTGTGTGTGTGTGTGTGTGTGTGTGTGTCTTGTAAAATGAAGGGGTTAGGATTAGATTACTACTGACTACTGTTTCTTTCAGTCTGTATGGTCTCTGCCTTCAAGGTGTTACAGTTGTTCAGAAGAAATGTGCTATATTTCATCAATTCTGATAATCATTGCTTACTTATCAGAACCTTCCAATTTCAGAGATGTTAAAATGTGAAATAATGTGCATTATATAATCTACAGAGTATTGCATATGTATTTGTGTGTGACTGTGCTTGTGTTTGTGGGAATAATGATACCACCTAATGCTACCTTCTGACTACTTATACATGGTTACCTGGGACCAACAAAACTGTGTTACTGGTCTGGCACCTGTGAAAGATTCAGGATTTATTAAGAGACATAAAGTCTGTAACACAGAAGAAGCAGAGATTCGGGGTTGTAGGCTATCAGTCTCTCAGCTCAGATGACTCCCCTGGACCTGCCTTGCTGTGGAATTGTGGAGTATATAAAGATTCTTAACAGTCAAGTCATCTGGGGGACCATAACTCAATGGGTAACTCTTCATCTGTCACTCAGCTCCAACAGCGCCAAGAAGCATATCAGGTTAGCACAATGCTCCTTGTGGCTTATTGCACTTTATTTTCTATTTTGAGTAAATGTGCTCATTTAAAAGCAATTTAGAAGACAAGTTAAGTGATCCAATGGAAAGTTCACTTACTAGCAATGCCCCGCCCCCATCCCACAGGGACACAGAGGTCAACCAGTTGCCTTAGCTACCTTTCAGAAAGTGGTGGTCGTGCCTGAATACTACATGGGCCTTGTTTCTCTCCATGGTTTTGCTGGGCCGGACTTCCTGGGAGGGCTTATTAAAGGATTCCAAGGAAAGTGCAGTTCTGGAATCAGCCTTCCTGTGTAGGATGCTCTCCCTTTGCCATTCTTCCCACTCTGTCTCTACTCCCTCTTGCCTACTCAGTTTCCTCGTCCTTCCTAGCCGCTGAGCCTTGGAGTCATCCTCTCACGCTACACTTGGTCATCAGTGTTCATGATGGGACTGCAAGTATCCTAGTCCTACTGGAAGATCTTTAATTTCAAAAGTTGTAATTTCAACAGCCAGTGGTAAATGCCAAATAACTGATATAGGAGGACCAGGGGAGTTACAGGAAAGGAGAGGGCATTGAGTGGTTGGAAGGTACTTCAGGATGGGAGATGTATTTGCAGATGAGTAAGCAGGTGTCCAGAAGAAAGGGGCAGGGAAGTACAGGGTGGGGAGGGAGTACACTGGGTGGCCTGGCACAGAAGGTATGCAGGTAAGAGGTATGATGGGAAATCCTGTCCAGGTAGGTTATGCTGGGTCATGGAGGGCCTAGAAACTCCACCTGAAGATTTTCAGTTGTATATTTTATGGAGCAAGGATTTCTAGAATTATGTTTTTTAAGAAATAAAATTTTTAATAAAGTATATTTTATCAGATAGACTATTACACAGCCATAAAGAAGGACAAAATTATGAACTTCACAGCAACTTGGATGGTCTTAGAGTCAATAATACTGAGTGATCTACCACAGAAACAAAGAACTGAGTATCACATATTCTTACTCATAAGCAGACTTTGAATAACTACTGCAATACTATAAGAAAAGGATTGACAGTATCGAGAAACTGCCTGGGGGTGGAGTGGGGTATGGAGGCGGGATTGGCGGTAGTGGGAATCTGCCAGGGGAGGGAGGGGCACACCTCATCACCAAGGGTACCTGCATAATGAACATTTGTATACCTAACCCTGAATTGTACCCCACATCTTTAAAATTAAAAATTAAAAAAAACCTTAATGAATAAAAAAGAATAATATTTTTAATTTTTTAATAAAGTAAATTTTGTCAGATTTTGACATAGACATTCTTTCCCTACTTTTCTCTGGATCTGTATTTAACAATCTCCACTTTCTGTTCGCTTCTTTTCTGCACTCACCCAGCCCCCCATCATGTGTCTTCTTTTTCTTAATTTAATTTAATTTTAAAATCTATTTCAATAGCTTTAGAGGGTACAAACAGTTTTTGGTTACATGGCTTCACGTACTTCTATCGCGGTGAATAAGTCTGTGCTTTAAGTGTGCCCACCACCTCCACCTATGCACATTGTACCCGATAAGTGATTTTTCATCCCTCTACCCTTTTCCCTTCCCCTTCCCCTTCCCCTCCCCATTCTGAGTCTCCAGTGTCTATGACAACATCTCTGTGCCTTTGCAGATTCTTAGTTTAGCTCTTCTTATAGGTGAGAACATGCAGTGTTTGGTTTTCTGTTCCTGAGTTAGTTCTCTTAGGATGATGTTCTCCAGTTCCGTCCGTGTTGGTGCAAAAGACATTATTTTTTAAAAAAATATTTATATCTTCTTAAAACAGCCTTCACATTGGTTTTCCTGCCAGAAATTTTTTTTTTTTTTTTGAGTTGGAGTCTCACTCAGTCGCCCAGACTGGAGTGTAGTGG
>CAUYQG010152608.1:0-15157 GCA_963574415.1 Tarsius wallacei
GCTTGTAGTTCCAGCTACTTGGAAGGCTGAGGCGGAAGGATCGCCGGAGCCCAGCAGGTCGAGGCTGCGGTGGCCAGGAGCGGCCACTGCACTCCAGTCTGGGCGACAGAGTGAGACTCCAACTCAAAAAAAAAAAAAAAAATTATGTATGTATTCTTACATGTTTAAACTTCAGTCACCTTCAAAGTATGCTGTTTGATGTAATACACCTATCAAGACACTTTCCCACTACTCAAAACAGTTTTTGAAGTCATCAATTTTGATGTCTTTTAGTGCTTTTGCCATTTTTGGTTTTCCTGTTCCACATTGGCAAAACATTTCCTTTTGAGGACTTTTTTCGTGGGGGGAACAACGACAACAAAAAGTTGCTCAGCTGTGATCGGTGAATAGGGAGGGTGGGGCATGGAGCTCACGTCACCTGTTTGCCACAACTCAGTACGTTTCTTCCATGGCACAACAGTACTAGCTGGTAACTGATGCTGACAGGTTCCTAGAACGCTTACCTAGTGGCAGAGCCCATAATACAAGGGACCAGCCCTCCAAAAGAAAATTGCTTTTTGGGGGGGTCCCCTCCTTGTATGTAGGTTTTATGTGGGGAGGAGGGAGGAAAGATATGGGAAATTCCAATTTTATGTAATTTATTTTCTCTGTGCAGTAGGAGACAAAGCCATTGCTTAGAGAGTGCATGGAATGGAAAGGAGGTGGGGTTGTCAGACTTAATAGTAGTACTATAAGCTTTAAAGAGTGCGGTGTTTCAAGCCTATAATCCCAGAACTTTGGGAGGCCGAGGTGAGAGGATTGCCTGAGCCCAGGGTTTCAAGACCAACCTGGGTAATTTGGCAAGATCTCATTTCTACAACAAATCAAAAAATTAGCCAGGCATGGTGGCATGTACCTGTGGTTCTAGCTACTTGGAAGACTGAGAAAGAAGGATCGCCTGAGTCCAGCAGGTCAAGGCTGCAGTGGCCATGAGTGTGACACTACACTCCAGCCTGGGTGACAGAGTGAGACTTTGACTTGATTCAAAAAAAAAAAAACAAAGTAGTTGTAAGAAGTGGAAGCTATGGCTCACTCGGGACCTTATTGGAGGCCATAAACTAGTAGTGACACCAGTTTGCATGGTGTAGGATTTTCTCCCCCAGTGATGCCTGTCAGATTAGATCTCAGAACTGAACATTGAAACAATATAGGGATCTGACACAGTATAGATAGACAGTGGCAAAGGAAGACGGGGCAAAGGAAGTTGAAGAGTTTAAGAAAGGCAAGGGAAGTGATAGACTGGAGAAAATTGAGGTAGCAAAGTTCTGGAAGTCTCAGTGAAGCTACTGCTCTGGCAGATGTAGGTGGAGAGGCAGTGAGGAAGCTGAAGGAGAGAAAAGAGTTGGATCCATATACGTTTACCCCCTTCACCACCCTTAGAGGAGGAGTAGTTATCTCTCATTCTCTCATGACCATTCTTCTAAACTCTCCCTGTCATGGCAGGACTGGAAATTTGAAAATTACATTTCCCAGAGTCCTTTGCCATAGGAGTTTCAGTTTAGAATCCTCCAATGAAGGACACTCGGATAAGATTTGCAAGGTAGAAAAGGAGAAGCCATGTTTCTCCTGTTGCAGCTACAGGCGAGTGCATGAGCATTGGCAGATGGCAGCATCTGGGGAGACATGTCTCAGATTTCCAGGCTTCCTCCTGAGAATCCCCTATTTTGGTGTTGCAGAACTGACATCCTCAGTGTTTTCTGCAATCCATGCAGCTCTAAATGTCTTGAATTCCAACAGTGGCTTCCCTGACCTTTGCTCTCCTGGACCTTCCGGAAACTGGGTAATTCTTTAATTTTCTGTTTTACATCTCCTATTACTTGACATATTTAGAGAACTTTCTGTTTTCCTCACTTTGGTTAATACATCCCCCTGATTCTACAATTAAACTGGATTATGAGATTTTCCACGATCTCATTGGTATTAGTCAGGATTACTATACCTGTATTAGTTAGAATTATTAGTTGCAAGCAACAGAAGGAAAACATAACTAATTTAAAAAGAAAGATTTACTGAAAGGATTTCAGATAGCTTGCAGAATTGCTGAAAAGGCTGGAGAACTAGATGCACACAGACAAAATCATGCCTTAGGAACAGTGCAGCGACTGCACTGTTGAACTCAGAGAATCATGTCCCCAATTGATAACTTTATGCTGTGTCCCTGTGCTGTACACTTGAAGGTGGCAGGAAAAGTGAGTTTCTGATCTTTCAACTTTTAGAATGATAGCTCTCCTCAAAAGATGGAGGAATTCAAACGAGATTCATATGCTTTGTGGCCTCATAGTTGATAAATGTCTACTCTGGCATCCTGTGTGTGTGTGTGTGTGAGATGGTTTATTCTTCTTTTGATCCAGCAAACCCTCCAAATGTTCATTGTCCCCACTATGTCTCCTTACCTTTATGATTCAGTTTCCTCCCTGAAACTTTCGCTGCTGGTAGTGTCTGCTTCCCGCTCTGAACTCCCATAGCAGTATCTATCTTGCTTGACCCTATGAAATTCTCTCTTGTTTTTATTAAAAATAAAAACACTTAAAAATATTAAAGTTATAGCATATTTAAGGTTGAATGAACATTAAACATCATCTGATCTAATATTACTAGCTCATCAGTTCATCAAAGTCATGACCTGTCTTATCCATATTTGTCTACACCACAGTTTCCAGCATAATCCTTGCTTATGATGAACACTTCATAAGTAGTTAAATTATATTAAAGAAAAAACTCCAGGATCTGCTTGCCCCCATTTCCCTTTTCTCTCCAGCCACCTCCCTCTGCCACTGCCTTCTTCTCCTTGATCCCTCCCCACCCCCCACATCCTCTAGGATCTTATTTCACTCTTCTTTCTGGAATTTTCAGTCTCTCTCTCTCTCTTTCTCTCTCTCAGGCAGTCTCACTCAGTCGCCCAGGCTGGAAGTGCAGTAGCATGCTCACAGCCTTGACCTGCTGGACTCAGACAATTCTTCCACCTCAGCCTTTCAAGTAGCTGGAACTACAGGCGTGCACCACCACATCTGGCTAATTTTTTGATTTATTGTAAAGACGAGGTCAGGCCAAGTTGCCCAGGCTGGTCTGGAACCCCTGGGTTCAGGCAATCTTCTTGCCTCTGCCTTCCAAACTGTTGAGATTACAGGCCTGGGTCACTGCAACCGACCTTCAATCACTCTCTACAGATTCCTGCTCATTAGCCTAAAATATGTTCAAAAGTCGCCTGTCCTAAGACAACCTTTCTTGTTCATCTTTCCTTCCACCTCTACACTTTAAAAAAATAGTTTACATATAGCCTCCATGTTGTCACCTCACTTTGCCTTCTACTCTTTTTCTTGAAGACTGGCTTTTCCTTCCTACCTACCAACTAACTTAATTTCCTCTTAAAGTTACCCTGATTTCAGTCACCTGATTCGGTGAACTGTTTGTCCACATCCTCTTTGGTCCCCGGTTATGTTTGACACCGGTGACCATGTGGCCACTGTTCCCTCATTTCCTATGAGAAGGCATTCTTGATTCCTCTGTGGCTCCTTCCTCCTCACTTTAGTGAACATTTGTCAATTTCTGCTGCTCAGCAGGCATCCAGACCCCTGTCTGTTTGGGGAAGTCACCAGGGCTGGGGGTGGGAAGGCAGGCAGAACCGGTGGGATGGGGATAAGGGCTGTTCCTTCCCTCTTCTGCGCTTCCCCTCTTCCTCCTGCTAGAGTGCTTATTCTTATTCTTAATAACTGACCTGCGCCCTGTCAATTCTGCCTGAGATGGCCGGAAATCATTTTTGGAGGTGGAGGTTGTGAAGTAACATGAAGCCCCATTACCTAAGGTAAATTGTTATTTTGATTGAATAGAGCGACTCGATTGATTTATTTTAATTTAATTGAATATGCTTCTGATACCACCTTTTCTTTTTCATCCCATGGTTACCCATACTTCTCAGTTTAACTGGATTTCACATGGATAAATATTTGGGATAAGAGGATGCCCTACTTGTGATCCACTGTAGGTGAGGTAGCCAACATGTTTAAGATAATGTTGATTTAATTATTGTTATAGCCAGAGTTCTCAGTTGTAAAAAATGGAACCCACTCTAGTGCAAGCAGAAAAGTGATTTATGAAAGTATCTTGGGTAGCTCACAGCACTTGAGAGGGTCAGAGAAAACACAGCAAAAACAAAGCACACATTCTACCAGAGTACTCCACAACCACATCCTTTGGGCATGGATGCTACTACAGCTCATTGTGAACTAGAAGGTGGTCCTGGAACCTCAGCTACTGCTGCTTCTGAAAGTTGTGTCTGCCCCAACCTCATCAGAATATGGATTCTGTGTGGGCCTACTTCTTTATGTATGGATTAGTTTTCAGTGTATAACAAAATACCACAAACTTGGTGGCTTAGCATGACAGCAATTTATTCTTTCACAGTTCTGGAGGCCAGAAGTCCAAAATCAGATATCACTGGGCTGAGATCAAGGTGTTGGCAGGGCTGTGCTCTCTTTGGAGGCTCTAGGGGAAAACTCACTTTTCTTCCAGCTTCTGGAGGCTACCAGCACTTTTTTGGCCTGTGGCTACATAACAAGAATCTTCAAGGTCAGCATCTTCAAATTCCTCTCTACCTCCATATACCATCTTCTCTGTGTGTGTTGAATATCTCTCTGCTCCCCTCTTTTAATGATACTGTGATTGCATGTAGAGCCCACCTGGATGATGCAGGCTAATCGCCCCCTCTCGATGTTCTTAACTTAATCACATCTGCAAAGAATTTGCCATATAAAGTAACATTCACAGATTCACGGTATTAGGACCTGATATCTCTCAGGGATATTAATCAGCCTAGGACAATGCTGTTTGTTTCTGAACTGAAGTTTCACTTGTCTATATTTCATTAGTGGAGTCTACATCACATGCCCGCTCCTGAGGTGCAAGAGAGGCTGGGCAGTAAGCTTCATGTCAGCAAAGGTGTACAAAGATGATACACGACCAAAATGAATGTCAAATACCAAGTACCATGGTCTCCAAAGCTTTGTAAAAATGAAATTCTATGTAAGGGACCAGTCATATTCTTTAAACTGAAAGAAGCTACCTATTGCTGAATGCTTTCAGCACCAAATGTCATGCCATTCAAGTACTGATAAGGAAAAAAATCGATCAATCTAAAAAACAATTTTCTTTTACTCTGGGGGCAGGGGAGAAAAACAAAGCACAGCAACATAAAAACATGAGAAATGGATTTTAGGTGGTGTGTGTGTGT
The DNA here is from genome assembly GCA_963574415.1 of Tarsius wallacei. Lineage (NCBI taxonomy): Eukaryota > Metazoa > Chordata > Mammalia > Primates > Tarsiidae > Tarsius > Tarsius wallacei. The sequence goes on from CAUYQG010152608.1 coordinate 5,267, forward strand.
GTGTGTGTGTGTGTCCACAGGAAAAAATCTGTTCTAGATTTTAAATATGGTCAATTCAATTAGATCCTATATTTCATTAAGAATAACATTTTTTATGGGTGATGGTAAATTCCATTTTCTATCTGAGACATGTGCCTAGTATTGTTTAATACAGTTATGGCATGAAGGTATTGAGCAATAAGAAACAGACTTCTGTTTCTTCAACTCCCTGATCTGTGATTTTCAAACAAACCAAAATGGCCCTTCTTTGTACCTGTCCTTTCCCCTCAAATGCTTGTGTGTTTCTCCTATGTCAGCAATGAATTTTTTTCCAGTGCCTCTCTCCTGTATACCTGCTAAAAATAATAGTGCTAACTCTTATCTCCCTAATCAATTTATTTTAAGAAAATCAAATAATCTTCTAGACTCTGACACATCTTAATAGTGTTATAATGATGGCAGGCATCTTGCAGTCTGTACCATATCCAGATACTGTGGCAGGACCAATGCTTTGACCCTTGGGGTGTGGTTGTATGTATTTATGAGGAAGAGGGAACCATGTGAAAGATTATTGAGATTAGCATTTAGAGCAACTATGTAGATGCCAGTGTAAATATATTGTGGGCTCTCATATGTAAATGATCTTCTGAGAACATTGTTTTAACTGTTGACACTTTTTAGCAGATTTCTGAGACACACTTCAAATTCACTTTGTTTCCTTGAGCATTTTTTGTGAATCTGGCAACATAATAAAAACTTTCTTTTAGAAGGCCTGGAATCAAAGCCATGGGGAAAAAAAAAAATTAAAGTTGTGAGGAAAAGAGGTTTTTTTTTCTCTAACCTTGGAGGCTTTCTATTTCTTTGTTGAGAGATTTTATTCGGGAAGGAACTGTAGCAATATGATCTGATTGACAATGATCCCAGCTTCCCCAAACACTAGCTGAAAGTTTGGGGCAAATTCCTGACCCTTTCTGGTGCTCCATTTCTCTTTATAAGATGAGAATAATAGCCAGGTCACCTTCTTATTTCCCATCACCAGTTATTTTCCCCTTTCTTAGCTATGATTGGCATTTTTAGAAAAGTATATTTTAGTGCTTGTCTCTCCCTTGGGTTCTAGAGTGGTTTTGTGTCTATCAAACACTGACAAAATGCCCATCTCTCTTTTGTCCCCAAACCCCTGATTTGATGTGACCTTTGCAGTGGGGGGAGGAAGGATGAAGGAGAACTGTAAAGGTTTTGGAAGCGTCACTCTATGAATTAATACTTCTGCTTCAGCATAATGTTGGTATTTGATCAAACGTAAAAAGCTTCAAGCTTTTAATGTCCTGCTGACACCAGTATCAACAAAGCACTGAAGCGGAAGCTTTCTGGCAGCTGATTAGAGAGAAATTTTATTTCACTGGCTTTAAGACTAAGTGTACCTTTTAGTAGATCTTTCTCAAGGATAAGCTACCTCGTGTATTATAAATCAAATTCAAGAGCTTTAATAAAGAACCCTTGATAATTTGGTAATATATTATCACTATGTTTTGGAAAGGCGATAAATGACTGCTTTTTATAGTGTAATTTAAAATAATAATATGGATTACAGTTATGTTCAGTCATGAAAGTATAATTTAACAGTTTGGGCTTATAATAACCTTTTTTTCCTTGATAGTGTCCACTCTTATTTTAGCTCAAGAATGGCTTACTTGGGAATGATTTACTATGCTTGCTTTTAGGGTCTGGTAAGACTGAACATGTGTTTAATTGGAATTTTATGTTGTTGTATTGGAACAGCTTCTCACACACACACACAAAATGAAACTGATAGCTGGAAAGTAGTCTACTAAGTAGCAAGCCATTCCAATATCAAAAGCATGTTCCATGTTTGAAGGCTTGCTGTATCACAAGGGGCTCTCCGGGAAATGGGTGTTTCACTTGAAATGGTAATTTAAGAGAGTTTAATAAAGGGGCTACTGGGCTGGGCATGGTGGCTTACGCCTATAATCCCAGCACTTTGGGAGTCTGAGGCAGGAGGAATACTTGAGGCCAGCTCAGGATAGCTAGGGCAGCGATACAGAGATCTTATATCTACACACAATTTTTTTTTTTTTAATTAGCTGAGTGTGTTGGTGATACTTTTTTTTTTCCCATCCTAGCTACTTGGGAAGCTGGGGTGGGAAGATCACTTGAGCCCAAGAGTTTGAGGCTACAGTGACTATGATGGTACCACTGCACTCAAGCCTGGGACATAGAAGGAGACCTTATCTCTAAAAATAGTAATAATAATAATTAATGATAAAAGTACCACTGTATTCACAAAGGTGTGAGGTTAAAGGAAGTTGCGAGGGATAATGAACCCCCTCCCTCCACAACTCTCTGCAGCAGGAAGCCTTCACTACCCCAGGCCTGAAGGGGCAAGTGTGCTTGCTGTTTCTGGGTTTATAAAATGCTGACACTGTGGGGGAGGAGCACGGTGATCCCGTTGAAGGAATGTGGCCAATGCTAGGTGGCAGAAGCACAGGTGGGAGCCAGGGGGATCAAAATCTCCAAGCTTTCTTACATTCTGATACAGAGACCTGCTAATGTCCATCCATATTGCCACAGCCCCTAGAGAAGGGCATGGCAATGGTTCAAGGGCTCCTGCACATTTCTGAGCACATTCCTGAGAGTCCCTTTATCTCCTATGCCATCCCAATAAGTAGCTTCAGGGGATCCTTGACTTCCCTGGAGACTGTGCCCACTCAACTGAAAGATGCAGTTCCCCATTTACTCCATTTTCTGCGTGGTCATACGTTTGAATAGTATAGTATCAAGGTAATCGTAAGCCTTGTGATTTGCATGACTTTTGAGTAATGCATGATGTCTTAAGCCTTGTAAATTCCCTTTATTCTATAGCAAGTTTGATGAGCACTTCTGTGGAGCCCTACTGATAAAAACTGAGACACCTCTGATACCTGGCACCAGAAAGTCCAGACTGAAAAATGTCACTGTCGATAAATGCGGCTGAAACTCAAGTTCTATACAATGCTCTGTTGGTCATGTGGCTAATGTATAGGTACTGACAACTCTGGACTTATAAAAGTGAACTGTAAAAGCCTGGGGGGTGAGCAGAACCATTTTAGAAAGATCTCGAGTCCGACTCTGCTCCCTGGATTTGAACTCAGAAATAAACTTCTTTCTATCAATTCCCTGCCCCTTGGTTTATCTGTATCAAGGGTGAGCATCCAAGTATTACTTGGACCATAACAATTTCACCTTCAAATCTTCTTTCCAAGCCTCCCCCTTGAGCTGGACTCAACCAAAGCTAGAGGGCAAGGACGTCAAGAGACATCTGCGGCACAGAGCAGGGTGAAGCGGGATGGAGTGTGGATTTGGAGGAATAACCAGCACTCACAGGAGACTGGGAGAGAGGAAGGAGGAACAAAGCTGATGTTAAAAGACTAGGTATTTAAATTTGATATATATGTGGCCAGTTAGAATCTAAACTCAATGATCTTCTAGTTCCCCCAGTCCCCCTTCTTTTTCTTTCCAGTCATTACCAATACAAAAGACTCTTGTAAAGTTCTCTTTATGTCTGGGGCCTTGTGACTTTCAGAACTGCCTGTTTTATGTCTTTGATCAGGCTGAAATACAACTCACCAGCTTTGAATAAGAATGCACTGGTTTCTAGGAAAGTGCAACAAAACAGAAACAACCCATTTCTTGCTACTATCTAGGACTACAGTCTTGCCATTCCTAAGATCCATCAGAAAAAGCAAACGGGCAACTTTGCTTTTAATTGGTTGTCAGGCATTCTGTGTAGCTCCTCTGGGGTTCATTCCCTCTCCTGTACCTCTTTCCTTCAATTCCCCACTTTCAGAGCTCTCCTTGGGGCTTTTTTTCCTGTCCCACAGACCTATTTGGGTTCTGATGCCATTGCACTTCAGCCTGAGTGACATAGCAAGACCCTGTCTCAAAACCCGTCCCCCCAATCCTGTAAAATTATAATACCTATTACAATTCACATAAATGGCATGATCACAGCTCACAGCAGCCTTGACCTCCTGGGCTCAGGTGATCCTTCTGCCTCAGCCTCCCAAGTACCTAGACTATAGGCGTGCACAACCATGCCTGCCTAATTTTTTCATTTTTTGTAGAGACGAGGTCTCGCTATATTGCCTGGACTGGTCTCGAACTCCTGGACTCAAGCAATCCTCCTTCCTCAGCCTCCCAAAGTACTGAGATTACAGACATGAGCCACCATGCCCAGCCGCAAAGTATCAATAAATGGAAGTAGCTAAAAATTCTGTTATTGAATAAGACAATTATAAATATTGGGGAAAATTATATAAAATTAGGACTTGCACTCAAATTGATCTATAGCTGTCTTTAAATTTTCATTCACTAAAGACACTGAAACTGACTTCTGTGAACACCTTACAGATATGCTTCATAAATAAGACCAATAGGGAGCAATAATACAGCAAAAATAAATGACATTGTCTCTTCACCAAAAGATTAGTGGATAGATGTATATTTCTGTGTTCTAAGAAAATAAGACATTTAAATTAAATATGTATCTATCAACTTTCATGATTCCTTGCTTTAACGGACTTTTTTGATCTCCTGACTAGGAGACCCAACAGAGTCAGACAAGACTGCTTCAAATGCAATATGGATGATGATAGTAACAATAAGATAATTATAGTGGCTACCATCCATGAAATTATATTTTGTGACAAATACAGTTTATTGTTAAACTGTAACATTAAACATATTAATATGTAATTACAGATTATCTCCTAAAGCAATATATAAACAAGTAGGTTTTCTAGATCAATACCTCTCTTTTTCCCCTATACTTCAAGTACATAAAGTAGCTTATGTACTTTACCATAAGCTACAGTATCATCTCCAGGGAGTTTCTACTGTGAGTATAGGTGTTACCAAACTCTCTGGCCCTTCCCTGTGGCCATAAGGCACTGCTTTATTCAGATGCACTCTCTGCTGGGTGGCATTCAGGGACTGCTTTTCTTTTGCACCCTTCAGTGTCATCTGGAGGAAAAGGGGAGCAAATAATTTCTTGTCTGATCAGAGGAGCCCTTTTGCTTAATGACTACCAGTGCCAGTGGCTTGAGTAAACACTCCAACTATTAAGGCGTGCTCAGTCTTGAGCAAGTTTCTCCACAGGCTCCATAGAAACACACTTTCATCAGGAACTCCAAAGCCCCTGATGACTCACTGAGGTAACACTTCTTGGTAGGTCCCTATTCTTCCGTCCTAATTTCTGTGAGTCTTTCCTCATTCTGACTTCTGGTTCTATATCTCCTCCTCCCTCCAGTTCCAGTGTCTACAGGGTAAGAGCCCTGCTGATTCTAAATCTATGAGTTGGGTTTCCAGCTCCTACCAAGCTATACAATATTCAAGGTACAGAGTAAAGTTTAAATAATCTCAGGGGACATGACCTCGTAAGTAGGGACTCAAAGAGCGCAAGGTAATTCATAAACCACTGTGTGAAGGCAATAATAAAGTTGTAATTTCAGGATTGAGGGGAGGAGCAGGAGAAAATACAAAAATGGTTCTTTAATAATTTACCATATTAAATTCAAAATATATTTATAGCCAGGAAAATATACACTGAATCTAATGTAAATAGGAAACTTAATGGGAGAAACAGAAAAGGGTATTTTATATTTATTTTGAAAATCAATTTCCATTAATAAATAGAAGCACTGGAAACAAATTGAAAATAGCATAGATCAGGATGTCTTTTTTTTTTTTTAGATAAAAAGATGGCATTGCTGCTCATAATTATAAGAAATGGATGATAATATTTTAAGTGAGTTAACTTTGGTCCATCACACGTACTTCATGGTGTGAAGAAAACAGCACTTGAATGATTTTTTTTCTTCAATTTGTTCTAAATTACAGCAAAGTGCTCTGCAAGAAGCAAGTGCTTCTGTTAATTAACTCTGAGTAAAGAAGGTCACTGGTATACCTGGGGCTCATCTTGTGGTCTTAGTTATAGATTTTCTTCTACAATTAGAATTCATCATTAGGCATTATATGTATGTGTAGATTTTTACTTTTTTTAATCCAGGATTTCAGATTTAGGCACTTTTTTTTTTTGAGTTGGAGTCTTACTCTGTCACCAAGACTGGAGTGCAGTGGCACGCTCCCAGCCACTGCACCCTCGACCTGCTGGGCTCCGGCGACCCTTCCGCCTCAGCCTTCCAAGTAGCCGGAACTACAGGCACGCGCTACCGTGCCCGGCTAATTTTTGATTTATTGTAGAGACGAGGTCTCACCAAGTTGTCCGGGCGGGTCTCGAACCTGCGGGCTCAGGCAATCCACTCGTCTTGACCTCCCAAAGTGCTGGGATTATAGGCTGAGCCATTGAGCCCGACCAGATTTAGGCACTTTCAAGCAATTTTTCTTTAAAAAAATTTAAGCCTGAAACTAAAAATTTGCTTTCTAACTCAAAAAAGATATAAAATAAAGCTATTTTTATCTAAAGTTTTCTATTATTTAATAGGCAGCACTTATCTTGTCAAACCTCTTTCTCTGCCTCTTACATAATTAATCAGCATTCTCTTTTCTTTTCTGATTCTCTTCCTCCTGTTTTTATTTGTGTCACATTGTAGTGCACTTAATATTTACATGTTCCTCTCCCTCAGACACTGGGTTCCATGAAGGGAGAGTGGGGGTTTTATTTGTATTTCCAGCCTCAGAGCCGAGGACACTCTCTGGGCCACAGTAGGTGCTAAAAACGTAGATTTACTGATCAGAACTGCTTATTGATCCACTTGAAGTGCTGCTGACATATATAGCAGTGCTTGTTAAGGCATGTTAGACTTCCTCAGTTTTGTTTTCATTCTCTAAATCAGGAATTGGTAAACTTCCTGTAAAGAGCCAAATAGTAAATATTTTAGGCTTTGCGGGTCATTCAGTGTCTGTTGCAACCACTCGCCTCTGCTGTCCTAACATGAAAACAGCCGTGTACAATATGTAAATGAATGGGGATGGTAGTGTTCCAATGACTTTATTTTCAAACAGGCAGCAGGCTGGATTGGGTCCTGCCAACCTCTGCTCTAAACCCTTATTTTGAAGGGTGGGGAAAGAGGAATAAAGATTTCAACCATGTATTGTGATAATCACTACAGTCAAAGTTTCTTATAAATGTTGGCAATAAGGATTATAATATACATAACATTTTTGTAAGATCTCCCAATTTTTGCTGTCTAAAAACAAAGGAAACCAAACGAGTTCCCTTCCTCCCCCCAACGCCCACCTTGTCTGTTAAGACTAAGCCATGAGTTTGTAGGGAAGAAGCAGAAGTTAAGAATTAGAAGTGCTGTCGAGACAGGGAGGTGATATGAAAGAAAAATGCAAAGAAAAGAGAGCAAATGGAAATCCATGCAGTCTGCAGCAAGACATCTGGGTCCAAAATCCCACGGTGAACAGGCGTTAGGCTGGAGTTAAGCTGGATTTTGCCCTGCTTCTCATTTGGGGCAGGAGAGAAATAATGTGATACAGCAGTGGTCCTCAAACTTTTTTGCTTGCATACAAAGTTCCTAAAATAATTCTGAAAAATGTATATCCCCTCACACACTTCTAAGTTGATAGCTACAATTTTTATGATTAAGATGCAATTTTCAGTATATTAGAAATAATGACATTTAAAAATAAAAATGTCTTGTCACCTTTTAATATATCCAATGGAATCTAATATCATGGACATTTTTCACTTTTTATGTCGAAATGATTTTAGGTTTACAGAAACATTGCCAACCTAGTACATTCAGTTCCTATATACACTCACCCAGCTTCCTCTAATGGCACATCTCACAAAACCACAGTGCAGTCATCACAACAAATAAACGAATACTGGGCAATACTACTGATTCAACTACAGACTTTATTTTACTTTCACATTTTCCCATAATGTCCATTTTCTGTTCCAATATCCATCCAGTCCAGGATTCTACCTTGCATTCAGTTGCACTGTCTCCTTAGTCTCCTCCAGTTCCTGACATTTCCTTAATCTTTCCCCGTTTTTCATGACCTGGGCACTTTTGAAATAGTCAATTATTTTGTAGAATGTTCCCCAGTTTGGATTTGTCTGATGTTTTTTCATGATTAAATTGAGGTTGTTGGGAGGATATCAAAGAAGTTGTATGGCCTTTCTGTGCATCATACCAGGGGCTACATGATGCTGATGCTGCTTATTACTGCATCTGTTAACCTTGATCACTTGATTAAAGAGGTCTCTATCCTATACAGTCAGTACTTTCCCATTGTAATTAGTAGCTGTCTTGGGAGAGATACCTTAAGGTTATGCAAACATCCTGTTTCTCCTCTAATTTTAGCACCCACTGGTAGATCTTGCCAACGATGATTACTGTTGTGTTCTCCTAATGGTGATTTTTGCTTCTCCCATTTCTCCTATATATATTTTTCTTTTTATTATTATTATTATTATTTTGGGTTGGGGTCTGTCACTCAGGCTGGAGTGCAGTTACATGATCATGACTTACTGCAGCCTTGACCTCCTAGGCTCAGGGGATCCTTCTGCCTCAACCTTCTGAGTAGCTGGGATTATAGGTGCACGCCACCATGCTTGGCCAATTTTTGAATTTTTTGTAGAGACAAGGTCTTGCTGTGTTGCCCAGACTGGTCTTGGACTCCTGGGTTTAAGCAATCCTCCCGCTTTGCCTCTCAAAGCACCTGGGATTACAGGTGTGAGCCACAGCACCCAGTCTCTTCTACTTTTGTTAACTGGAATACTTTTATAGCGAAGAACTGTTGCTTCTCCCCTTTATTAGTTTACCCACTCATTCAATTATTTATTCATATCATTATGGACACATTTATTCTATGGATTATAATCCAATATTATAATTTGGGGGGGTCAAGTTGTTTCAACTTTGGCCATTTGTCTCCTTAAGGTCTGTTCCTGCCTCCTTTGAACAGGTTTCATCTTTTTGTAAGTACCTCCTTATTTTCTGGCATCACAAAATATTCCAGTTTTAGCTTGTATTTTTTCTGCCTCAGACCTGGAACCTGCCACCTCTGAAGAAGCTCTAGTTTCTTTGATTGGAGATACTACAAAAATTGAATTCTATCATGATCTATTTAAAAATGGAAATACACAGAAAAAGCTCTTTTGCAAAGATATTACTTTTTCTCTTTAATATTATATTTCCATGCCAATTTTCCCACAGAATTTTATCTTAATGTAAGATATGTTTGTCATTGAATTTTTTTTATTTTTTAAAATTTTAAAACATTTTATTTTACGATAGAGATGTGGGGTACAAGTAAGGATTAACTACATAAGAGGCTGCATGCAGGTAAAGCTTGGGCTTCTAACTGACCCTCACCCCCTGGGTAGTGGACCAGGTACCCTTTGTGTTGTCATGTGATCCCTCTTGAATATTTTATTTATTACTTTGTTATATTTTCCTGCAGTAAAAATAGTACATAAATTAAAATTATTTTTTAAAAGTCCCTATGAATACAGGCTTTGTTATACATTTTCTTCTATATTGAATTGTCATTTCCATTACTAGTATACAATTGATCAGAACAAGATAAATATATTACAAGGAGTAAAAGTAATTAGTATATGTCAAACTAAAATTTTATCGGAAATGAATCTCTTAACAAAATGTATGTATCATAGATAACAATTAATTGGCATTAATTAAAAATTGCTAGAATGAATCAGGGTTCAGCATCAATTCTCTTTCCCTTTTTTGTAGTTATACATGTGAAGAAACTCTGGTAGAGATTGCTCGTGCTAACTGTAGTCAGTATCCTCTTTTTTTTTTTTTGAGTTGGAGTCTCACTCTGTCGCCCAGGCTGGAGTGCAGTGGCCGCTCCCGGCCACCGCAGCCTCGACCTGCTGGGCTCCGGCGATCCTTCCGCCTCAGCCTTCCAAGTAGC